>PVJL010015402.1:0-24406 GCA_004026885.1 Lyroderma lyra | reverse complement strand
GCTGGCTCGGGGGACACGGGCTCCTCGCTGGCTCAGGGGACGCTGGCTCGTGGGGGCGCTGGCTTGGGGGGGCGCTGGCTCAGGAAGGCTGTCCCCTCATCCTCACCCGGTCCCAGCCAGATTTGCCCATTCTTCAGGGTGTGAGACTCAAGAAGCGAAGGCAGAATCATCACGGGGGGCCCCCTCTGGGGCGGGCGGGGGCCGATGGCTAACGTTTGTCAGCCTTCTGCGCCCCCCGTCCACCTTCTCCAAGTTGCGGCACTTCTGCAATTTGAAGAAGGAAATGACGCTATGGGGGAAACGCGTTTTTAAAAAAAACAGATCAGAGAAAAGCCTGGAAAACCCCTCGAGAACGTCTCAAAACAGCCACGGAAGCGGCCGACACGCACGCCATCGAGCCCGTTAGAAGCATGGAGAGCCAGGTCCCCACTGCTGGCGGGCGGGCCCCGTCGCGATGGCGTGCTGGGGGCACCGAGGCCCGCTCTGGACCTTCCGGGCCCTTCCGCGCCAACACGCCGACCCTCTGTCTTGCAGCCGGGGCCAGGGAAGCGCGGAGCACATCCTCTCTGTAGGCAGAGCTCTGTACTCGGGGCGACCAGCTCGCCCCGGCAGCCCAGGCACCCCCACACACACGCACGCGGAGCAGGCAGGGGCAGGACGGTCAGAGTGGACGCCCTGGTCAGACATCCCGTGGCCCCGCCTCTGTCTCTGGTGCCGGCTGCTGCCGTAACAAGTCCCCCCACGGGGACCCGGCTAACTGAAACGGTCAACTCAGAAACCCGCAGCGCGCAGTGAGCCTGTGTACGCCCCCGCCCCAGGCTCCAAGCGGCAGTGCTCGGGGTTCCGGAGGCGGGACCCCCGCGTTCTCCAGTCTCCTCCGAGCGCTCAGGACACGGGCACCCGCTCGCCAGAGGCACGCAGACGCCCTGGGCGCTTCCCCCGGCCCCCTTGAGATACAGCCCACATGGCCTGCAGCTCGCCCACTCCAAGGGTGCGGTTAAGTGGCTTCTGCGTTCAGGGTCGCGCGACCTGCGCAGTCGACCTCAGACCACTTCCGTTGCGCCTGGCCAGCCCCACCGTAGGGGGCACGGATCTCTGTCTGTCTGTCTCTGTCTGTCTGTCCATTAGCCTGCTCTCACTGGGTGCTTGTCTAAAATTTTGAATTAATCACCACTGCAAATGCCAGGATGATTTTTTTTTTTTACCTTTTAGATACTCTTTTAAAAATGCAAATGCCTGGGAATTTGAAGCTCCGCGACTGCAATGATTCATTAAGTGTTGGATGGAATCGGAGCTCGGGCAAATATCAATGCATGCAGATTAATTCCCCTCCCTGCCCCGCCGCCCCCCGCCGCCCCCCGCCGCCTTCCCCTCGCCCCATCCTTTCTGCCCCTTCTCTGAGACTGGTCGGCCGGGATGCCCTCTCAGCCCTCGGCCCTCCTGCTCTCTCTGTGTTCACTGTCTTCCCAAGTAGAGTGTCAGCTCCCTGAGGGCAGGCACTGGATTTGGGCTCACTCAGAACCAAGCCCAGCACCCGCAGGTGCTCTTGAGCTCACGCTGTGGGGGTGACCGGCTCCGGCTGAGGGGGCACAGCTATTACTGGAGTCGGGGACGGCAGTTCTCCAGCTGGGCAGACCCCAGGTGCCAAGGCCAGAGGGCGCTGGCATAAAGCCCCCAGGGCGGCCCAGCACCAGGGGGAGGGTCCAAGCAAAGGTCTCCAGCCCGTCCTTTAATACAGAAACGCCAGGCCCTTCCCGGCGAGGTCCCCGGGGTCAAAGGCGGTGCGGGAGCTCACCGTGGGCTCGCAGGCAGGTAGCGCCTCTCACCTCCTGTGAGAGCACAAGTGGGTTTTCCGAGCACGGGGAAGGAGCTGGACTGCCGCGTGGGACCGAGGCCTGTCCCCTTTGGGACCCAGAGTGCCAGGTCCCCGCTCCAGGGGGGGAGGTGGCCCAGCAGGAGACTCACTCTGGGGCCTGTGGGACGGAGGCCGCCCCCGCCCAGGAGCTCACACTTGCAGACACACCGCTGTGTCCTGTGCCCCGGGGCCCCGCCACGGCGGCCCCAGTCCGATGGCCTCAGCGCCACAGCAGGAAGGGTGGCTTTGTGCACGTTCGCTCCCGTTTGTGCAGGAGAAAAGGCAGAAGGCAAACGAGTGGGGAAGCAGCCCTGGCCACGCCCCCACCTGCTCGTCCCTCTCCCGCTAAGGACGCTGGAGAACCCCGGGCAGCGCTCCAATCAGGGTGGCCCCCGGGGTCCCCTCCGCGCCCGGCCTGTTCCCACGCTGCCGCGACGCCTTTGCTCGCTGTCTGGGGTTCACACACGGCCAGGAAAGTTCTAGAGCCGTTTTCCACATGATCTCGTCCTGGCAGCAAATGCCGTGGGCTTCCTTCCCGGATGCCAGCAGCCAAGATAATAATAATAATAATAAATAATAATAATAATAATAATAAAAAGAAGAAAGAAGGGTAAAGGGCAGAGGACTGAGAAGGGGGAGAGGTCAGGCCTGCAAGCGTTTCTCCCCCCGTCCCGTCAGTCGTTTTGTTAAAAATGACGCTGGTGACCTAAAGTGTCGGCGGCCGCTCGCGGGCTCTGTGGGGCCTGAAGAGCTCCCCGCTGCCTGCGAGTGGGGGTGCCAGGAAGCTCTCTCTCTCCCCGTTTCCTCGATTAGCCTGTGCTCACGGGGTGCTTGTCTAAAATTCCACATCACTCCCCACTGCAAGTCCCAGGCTGGTTTTCCCCAGTGCCCGGCGGTGGGTTTTCTCGGGGCGCGTCTGGGGGATCGGTTCCTAACGGGGATCGTTCGTGGGGGGCAAACATCTCTCCGTCGGATAAATGCAGCAGCAACACGGTTGGTGATAAAGTGTCGAAATTGCATCTCGCCCGAGCCCTGCCGTGTTTCCAGGCCGTGGGCCTAGTGCGCGCCGCAGGCCTGTAAGCCAGTTATTGGGGGACTCGGCGCCCGGCAGCCCAAGAACCGAGGCGGCACCACCGTGGACGCAGCCGCCCCGACAGAGGCTCCCAGTCTCCGAGGGCTCCCGACTCAGGCTCCGGGGGCCGGGCCGCGGGGCTGGCGGGCTCTGCCCAGGGGTGGGGCCGAGGCAGGGGCGGCCCCGGCGAAGGCTCCTCTCTGGTCCTCCGCAGCTGTTGTACATGTGCGGGGGCCTCCTGGAGCGGCCCCTGATCCTCGGCGAGATGGCGCCCCGGTACTCGGTGATGCTGGAGCTGTTCGACGCGGAGCTGGACCACACCAAGGTCCTGTACGACGCCCAGATTGCAGCCTCTGCCGACGGGAGGATCCCCCCCATCCACAAGAACATGCCTCCGGTGGCCGGGCAGCTCAAGTGGAGCCTGGAGCTGCAGGAGCGGCTGGAGGCGCCCATGAGGGACCTCAGGCACATAGACCACCCGTGAGTCAGGGCCCCGGGCGGGCTGCAGGAGCCGGGGGCCCGGCCTAGCTCCAGGGCCATAGCACCCCTCACACGGGCCACCCTGGACGCCCCAAACGCAGTGCCAGGCGGCCCTGCCGGCCCCTGCTCCTCCGGGGTCCTTCTTGCTGACTGGGCAGGGGGAGCCGCTCGCCCCGCCCCTTGCCGGCACCTGGCGGCAAGTAACCAAGACCACCCAGACGAGGACAAGCACAGGCAGAGGAGGGGGCGGGCGTCCACGGGTGCTGGTGCGCCCCGACTGGGGACTGGAAGAGGGACAGCCTGTGTGACAGCGCACGGCTTTCTCCGGCTGGTCCTGAGCCGGAAGGGAGGGCGGCCGGCGGGTCTTCGCCGTGTCCTGGACGTTTGGGGCCGCAGGGGCGACCGCCTGACTTCCCGGACGGGTCGCTGACGACTGAGGGTCGTGGTCTGTCTGTAGATGGAGCCTCTCAGCCTGGGGGAAGCCGACATGGCGCAGCCGCGGGCAGGGTGCTCGCGAGGCCCCAGAGGGCGTGTGCACGCGAGGCCCGGCGCCTCAGCGCGCCGCCCGGCTGTGATTCCAGGGTCATGTCCAGCGTGGAGGCCAAGCTCACCTACCAGAAGTATGACGAGATGATGGGGCTGTTGCGGAACTACCGCGAGCGCATCTACCGGCAGTGGGTGGCCGGGGTGGACCAGGACTGCCACTTCAACCTGGGGCAGCCCCTGATCCAGAGGGACCCCATCACAAACCTCATCCAGGTCAACTTCAGCAAAGCGGTAGGCGTGTGCGGAAGGCGGGGTGTCACGGCGGGCCGCGGGGCCCGGGCACGGGGACGGCCCCCTTACCCTGGTCTGTCTCTCTGGGTTGCTTACGGGGGGCTCCAAGCCCACTAAGTCATGCAGATGGAGATGCGGAGCAGGCAGGTGGGTATGGAGTCGGGGGGTCAGGAGACGGGTCGGTTGAGGACGTAAATGTGAGGGTCCCCCACACGTACGTGTTCTTGAAGCCACGACGTCGGGCGAGATCACCGGGGTGAGCAGGTGGAGAGGAGGGAGCACACTCTACAGCTCCCCGACATGCAAACCCTGAAAACATCAAAAGAGATGGATAACGGGGACCGGGAGAGTCTGGCGTCCAGGAGGGGACCGTGACCAGCTGCTGAGAGGTCATGTGACGTGAGGTCTGTCACCTGACCAGCAGATGCGGCAACAGGAAGGGTACCGACCCTCATACCGGCCTTTGGCGAGTATCCGCGGCAGAAGCCCTCTCAGCAGAAACGCTGCTGTTGAGCTGGAGAGGGACAGGGTCCTGGGAAGGACCCAGGTGAAGCCCTGGGCAAGGGTGACCACGTCGCCCACTCATGCCGGTGATGCCAGCACTTTGTCTCAGGATCGGTAAACGGGGTGAAGACGTCCTGGCTCTGCCAGCAGCGCCCCCTCCCCACACGCGCCTCCCCACAGCTTGGAAGCCCCCAGGCTGCAGAGGCAGCGGGGGACAGACCCTGCCCCCTGACCGACCGTATCTGTCCTCTTCTTAGCTGGTGGCAGTTCTCAGAGAGGTGAAGTACTTGAACTTCCAGCAACAAAAAGAGATTCCCAGCAGCGCCGAGAGCCTGTTCTCCCAGCACGAGACCTTCCGGAAGTTCGTGGGCAACCTGGAGCTCATCGTCAGCTGGTACAACGAGGTGAGCGGCGCCGGCGGGGCCCGCACGGTTTGCTGACCCAAGCCGACCGCGGGAATGCCCGTGCCCGCCGGCTCCTCTGCGGTGCCGGAGAGGCCTTCTTGCCCCGCCGGTCGGAGAAAGCGTCCTCACCGGCCGCCTCTCCGAGTTCCTGGTCCGCAAACCCTGGGAGGCGCTGGGGGGCGAGGTGGGGTGGGTGGGGGCGGGGGCACCGTGCAAAGCACCAAAGGTGCGTGGAGAATTGCCTGGGGAAGGCAACCGGCATGGCCCTCTCCTCCCCTGCTCTTCCGTGAACTGAGTCTTTGAAGCCCTGAATTGATTTCCTGGGGCGGAGGCAGAGCTGTGATGAGGCTGTTGTCACCTCTGACCCGTTCATGACCCAGAGAACCAAGGGTCTTAGCCCTGTGGGCCGGGAGGGGGGCTGAGAGCCAAAATGCTCCTGTTGTGTGTTCCTTGGTCGCCTTCGCGTGGCTCTCAGCTGAACGCGAGCGGGGTCGGCGGGCACGCCTCCGTCTGGGAAGCAGCGCACCCGCTTCTCTCTGCCCCGTGACACGCCTAACGGACGGAGTCCCCGCTCATGAGAGGCGTTGCGCAAGCTGGGATCTCCCGAGCTTTGGCTTCCGAAAGTTCCCGAGTGGCGCTCGTGGAGACGGGCCCGGCCGGGTCTGAGCGCCCGCGGTCCCTGGGGCACGACGCTTGGCAATGTGGCGGGACTTGGCGCGAAGGCCGTGCCTGACGCTGCCCGTTGGCCTCGCAGATAAAGACCACCATGATGGACGTAGAGTTCCCACTCGTCAAGTCGGAGCTGGACGCCATCGACGTCAGGCTGCTGGGCGCCGAGACGACCCTGTTCTGGAGCAGCGAAGGTGCCCGGGCCGTGTGCGCGGCGCCCCGGGTTAAACTTGGGGGACGGGGCGGTGGGGGTCGACCGCCCAGCGTGTGTCCTGACCCATGAGGGGGCCGCTTGGGCCTTCTGACCATGATGGGGTCACATGTAAAGGTGAAGGGGAGCCCCGCCCGCTCGCCCTGCCCCCAAACAGCCGCTGTGTGTCCCTGTCCCCTGGAGGCTGCCAAGGGCCCCTCGGGGACTGCCCGCGATCTGTTTCCAAGCAGAATGTGCTGGAAGCGGGGGGCAGCGCCAATGCTCCTCCAGCTGGCTGAGGGCAGGTGTCACCCCACCATAGGACCCGTGGGTGCCCCCAGCGGGAAGGCGGGACTGTTCACACCAGACGGGGCGGGGGGGGGTGCTGCGGGGCTTTCCGGGCAGAGCAGCCCCTCTGCGGCGGCTCCGAGCCAGGCCGGGCGGAGGGCCCGTGTCCCCGTGCACTGCCGTCAGGGACCCCGCAGGGTCTCCTGCTTCGCGGTCCGGAGGGCAAGACGGGGTGTCGGAGCACCGCGTCTGCCGTAACCCGCAGGAGGCTCTCGTGCCTGCGGGGGACTCGCCGCTGCTTGTGTTTCAGGCGTGTTTGAGTACATCCGGGCGACGCGAGAGATCCTGCACAGCCTGCAGAGCCGCATACAGCGGGCCAAGCACAACGTGGAGGGCATTTCCCACACCATGAAGGTGAGCGCGGCCGCCCCGCAGTGGGGCCCCCCGCTGCCTGAGCCCCGGCCCCCCGCAGCCTGAGCCCCGGCCCCCGCAGCCTGAGCCCCGGCCCCCGCGCCCAGGCCGGTCCCCCCTGCCTGAGCCCCGGCCCCCGCGCCCAGGCCGGTCCCTCGGCTCCTTGGGGCTCAGCAAGGAGCCGTGCAGGGTCCCCTCCAGGCCAGGCCGGTGCCAGGAGCAAGGGCCAGGGAGATGCGCTGAGGCTCCGCGGAGCCGAGACCCAGCCCACCGCTCGGTGCAGAGGCAGCCCGGCCCCGTCAGCCGAGGCAGAAACCGAGGGACCCCCGAGCTCCAGACCGGCAGCAGCTCCTGCCCAGGCTGCCACTAGCCTTCCCCGTGGGCACGCGTCTCCCCCGGTCTGAGTGGCCCCGACAGCCACGCCGGCCCCTCGCCGTCCACTTGGGTCGTCCTCGCTCGCCGCTATGGGTTCTTCTCCATGTTCACTCGAACGCGCTCTGTCCTTGGAAAGGGCGGCGGGGGGGCGGACTCTCGGGGCCCTCGCTTCCGGAAGCATCTTTGCCTTGGCGTCCCCTAGCAGCTGTCCTGTCCGGGTGAAGAGCCCGGGGATGTGGTTCTCTCTAGTCCGCTCCCGTGTGGCTGTGCCCAGGCCGCCCTTGTCCTACAGGACTCGGTGTGGTCACAGCTCTCGGGCCTGGAAGTCCAAGATCCAGCTGCCGCCAGGGGTCAGCGCCTCCCGAGGCCCCTGTCTTCTCACCGTGTCCTCATGGGGACGTCCCTCCGTGGTGTCTGTGTCCTACACTCCTCCTGGAAGGACACCAGTTCTGTTGCATTTGGGCTCGCCCTCATGACCTCGTTTTCACCCAGTCACCTCTTTAAAGGCTCTGTCTCCAAACACAGTCACATCTGAGGTGCTGGGGGCTTCAACGCACAAGTCGCGGGGGACACAACTCAGCCCCTAGACGTCCCTGCCTGGTCGCCTCCACGTGGAGCAGGCTGACGACGGTGTGATGTGTCCGTACACGCTCTTGTTCGGTCTAAAGATACGTCAAGTGCTTCACGAGCTTCCGGGCTGAGAAACGTCCCCAGCGTGTCCAGCGTGGGTCTCCTTGTGTTAATGTCCCCCGGACTTCATTCAGCGCTTGCCCCCTGCAACTGCCGGCGTCCGTGGAGCTCCTGGGCCCTGGTTTGGTCAGCCCGTGAGTCGCGCGGGGCCCTTTGTGGAACTGAGACAGAGACAGCGGGACAGAGTTCTAGTCTCTTCCTGAACCCTCCTGGGGGTCCCGGCTCGGGACCTCCTGGGACCCTCATCCCCTCCCGAAGGCCCCGTCCGCGCACACCATCCCGCTGGAGCTCGGGGCTTCCGTGGACACATCTGGGAGGGACACGCCTGTGCTGTCCACGTGGCAGGGCCGCACCGACCCCAGTTACAGGGAGAAGAGCCGCTGGGCCAGGTCCACGTGTGCACCCCGTGACGTCACGGCCCTGCCCCTGGTGGCGGGGACGCACGTCAGGGCGTGGAGGGAGGGCAGCACGCTGGCATCAGGCGTGCAAGTGTCCAAGCCCTAGGCAAAGCAGCCACTCGCGTCCCCGTCGACCTGGAAGCGGCCCACGTAAACGTCAAGGCCGGGGCCGCGGAGGGCGGCGGGGGAGCCGAGCCCCCGTCGTGTCGTGGACACGGGCGTCACAGAGGCGCCAAGCCCGCCCCGCAGGAGGCACGCCGGAGCTGCCCCCGAGGCCCCGAGTGGGCCAGCCCGGGGACAAGAGCCCCCTCCCACCGCCTTCCTCCCTGTCCCCTCGTCCCCGCAGGATTGGTCGGCCAACCCGTTGTTCGAACGGAAGGACAACAAGAAAGAGGCCCTGTTAGACCTGGAGGGGAGGCTGCCGAACCTCAACAAACGCTACACCATGGTCAAGGACGCCGGCCTGAAGATCCAAGCCATGGTCGCCGTAAGGGACCGCCGGGCGCGCGGGGGCCGGGCCGGGGGCGGGGGCGGCGCCCCCTTCCGGACGACTCCAGGGCTCGCCGGGCTGCGCTCCTAGCGGCCAGAGTCCTGGTCAAGACAGCCGGCCGCCCTCCACGTGCCCTCTGGGGCCGATGGGCGTCGGCGCCCCTGCCCCTGCTCGCGGTGGGGATAGGCGGGGGACAGCTCCCTACAAGGTCTACGAGGCTCGTCCCCCCCCGGAGAGGGGCTGCCTGGGGGCGAGCACCGCGTGGCCTGCTGTCCCCCGTGCGCCCCCACCCATGGGCGTGGGCTGCGTCAGGGCCCGCCGCGCGGCCTGGGGTGCGGGTCAGTCCTCCTGGCCAGTGGCCCCAGCGCCCGGGGCCCGGCGTTGCCCGGAGCTCTGCCTGGATTCCCGACAGCGTGGGGCTCGCGCACGTCCCTCCCGGGGCCGCCGGGGCCGGTAGTTTGTTTCTGAGGCGCGTGTTGGGGGTGGGGCTCCGGAAAGGAGGGGGGATACTTTCGGGGCCGCCCCAGATGGTTGGTGTGGACCTCAATGGCCGGTCACCACCCCCAGACAGGCCGGCGGCCCCGCAGGGCGGAGGGTCCAGAGTGGGCTGCTGGCAGAGTCAAGGCAAGGCCGTGCGTGGGAGGTCATCGCCGCAGTGGCGTAACTTGACCCCACAACATTTTGTCTCGTTTCCAGATCGTTCTCCGCCCCCCTTGCCCCAGGGCCGGGAGGGCCCGTGACAGTAAGATGTTGAGCTGCACAATGTTAGCTGGAGGAGGTGGCCGACTTCCCGTTGGTCCCCTCAGAGGCGTGGGGGGCAGAGCACAGGGGAGATCGGCTCGGCGCAGGGTTGGGGCAGGGCCCACAGTACGTGAACTCAGCAAGGCGGAGCAGGAGGTGGGGCAGCCGGACGGAACCGGGGGGCAGAGGCCGGACGAGCCCTCGTTGTCCCGCACGTTGGCCAGAGGGGTCTCTACTCCCGCGTGGTCATTTGAACCATTTCTCGTCACCTGACCCTGAAGCCATTTAAGCCTGTGTCTCCTCCCCGTTATCGGACTGTACCTGCCCGGGGGGACAGATCAGGCCACGTTCATCTTTGTGTCCCCTGTGGAGAGGGACGCGGGAGCCAGCGCGGGGACAGCCGACGGGTGGCTCTGTTTGCAGGAAAACGCAGAACTATTCCGCGCGGACGTGGCGAGCCAGTCCTGGAAACATTACGTCAACTACATCGACAACGTGGTCCTGGGGGAGTTTGACGGTTTTGTGCGCAAGTCTCTAAATTACCTGATGGACAACATGGTTATGGATGTGAGTTGTACACGTAGCTACACGCGCGCACAGGTGTGTGCCTGCAGGGCCTGCAGGTGTGAGACAGGCTCACGTGGGCACCGCAGTTTGCCGTGTCCTGACGGGCGCCCAGGCTGTCCGTCACTCTGCAAGCAAACAGAATACAATCTGCAGGGTGACCGACCCGGCCGCTGCACCCCAGACCCTCCTCCGGCCCCGGCACTCAGGATATCTGGTCACCTTAAATCTGCCGTACGGGAAAAGGGTCGTAGGACCCGAGAGACGTGTCCCCCCTTGTGCCCAGGTACCGCTGCCCCCACTCTGTGAGGGTGAGGGACAGTATCAGCCCTTAACCCACTGGGTCACGTAACAGCGTGAACCAGGTCAGCAAAGGGGATGTGCTAGTTCGTTTCATTCCAGCACGTTCTCCAATGTTCTCCAAGGGGAGGAGCCTGCCCCGCCCATGTCTCTTGCGTGCGATGCATCCCCAAGCTATCTTGAATGTGCCAGTAGGGCGAGATCGAAGACCCCCCAGCCCACGAAGCCCACCCACGGGGAGGGCTGAGCCACGAGGTGCCCGGCACAAGCCCCAGAGGGTGGGCGATTGGTGCTGGAGGCCAGCACGTATGTCTCAAAGGCCCATTGTCACCAGACAGTCATAGCCCCCAAGTTGTCACCACCAACTGTAGGGCTCACCCACGTGATGCAGTGTGTCAGCGATGAAGTGGACGGACCCCGAGCCGTAATTTGTAGTTACAGAGGAAGGAGAGTCCCGGTCCAAACCCTGATAACCAAGTGTCCTTCTCAGAGCATCCTGGGAGTCCCCATATTTTCAGGGGACCCGGTGACAGGATCAGACCAGAGGCTTTAGAGAAGTCCAGTCATCTGAGTTTATGACGAGTGACCTTTCCTACCACTTAGCAGCTCCCCTGGCCGGGGAGGAAACCGGGGGACTCGGGTCCCGCACCCCGAGGCCATGTGGGGCTGCGGTTGGAGACGGGTACATGGCGGTGGGGCGGAGAGGTGGCGGCCGGTGGGCCCCGGCCCGCGCTTTGGGAATGACTGGCGTGTGGGATTAGCCTCCGTCCCGGGGCCCTCAGCCTCGCAGGCTCACGAGGGGACCCAGGAACCCGCAGGGGCCGGTCCTTCCCGGAGCGCGACCGAGGCTGCCTGCCCGGCCGTGAGCCCCCCACGCTCTGCGGCCGTGGCTCCCCACCGAGAAGCGTGGCCGCCACCCCACTGCACGCTTTGCGTGTCGCTGGTTCGTTTGGCCTCAGAGTAACCGAGGAGGTGGGGACAATCGCAGTCTCTGTTCTGTGAAACGATTTTTCTCATTTCACGTATTTGGGGGAACAGAGAGGTCGGGTGTCTTACTCAAGGTCACACAGCTATTCATGGGAAGTAGTAGATACTGGCTCTGAACCGAGGTGGCCGGTCCCTGGTCTCGGCTGCTGGTCAGTGCTCTGTCCTGCCTGGGAGGCTGCGGCCTGCTCCCGGGCGGCCTGGGGGCTGTGATTGTGGCTCCTGCTGGCTCCGGGGGCCACCGGGAAGCGTGCTCCCCAAAGTCCCGGGCCGCGGGGTTGGCTCTGCCGCGGGGGTTAGCTCCTCAAGCCGCGCACTGAGGCCGGCTCCCCCGCGGGCGCGGCGCTGACCCCGTGGTGGCCTGTTGGCAGGAGAATATCGCGCCGCTCTTTGAGGTCCGCATGGAGCTGGACGAGGAGGGCCTGGTCTTCTTTCCGTCCCTGGAGCTGGGCATGGACTACGGCTTCCTGGCGCTGATCGAGGGCCTGATCAATGACATCTACAACGTGGCCAAGTTCATCCCCCGTCTGGCCAAGGGCAGGCTGAACTACAAGGTCAGTCGGGGCTTCCTTCGGCCCCACCTGCGCGCCGGTGCTCCTGAGTGTGACCTGGAGCCCGGAGGCTTCTGTTGCAGCAGCCGCCCCAGGACACAGGCCAGCTCGCCCTCCCCACCCCCGACACCCCGCCCTCCTCCCCAGAATCGCTTCTCCCCGGCCAGCCTGGCTTCCGTCCCCTGGACGCCCGCCCACCCCCAGCAGGACACCCGAAGCGTGCTCCCACCCCTTCCTGGTTTGTCACTGCCTTCTGTCCCTTAAACACCGTGACTCTGTCCACACTCAGTCATTCTGACACGTGTGCCTCCCCCCACTGGCTCCCACATCCACCCGCTCACTCCCAACGGGCCAAACTCACGCCCACTCAGCAAAACGCGGCCGGACCCGGGGCTGCGGGCGCAGAAGACCTGGGAGGCTCAGCTCCCCTGCAGGGAGAGCAGAGGAGGGGTGTCCATACGGCAGTAAAACAAGTTCTGGGGTCACTCCACAATGCTGGTTCATCCTACAGAGTCACCTGGGTGAGGCACAGAAGTGAGCCCGGGATGGGGAGGTGCCCGGGACGTGTTGTTAAGCGTTTGTTTGCCGAGTTGTGGACTGATGCTCAGACTACGATGTCATTCATTTAAACAAAAACCTGCCCTTGTCTGGATAATTCCAGACTGTTGGGGTGCTCACGTCCGGGCGAGAGCACGGGGGTACGAAGGGAAGGGGGACAGGAGGCGCTTTCGTTCACAGGTTTCCACATTGTTGGAAACTTGGTAATGGGCGTGGGTTCGCTATAATAACAAATAGCTGCGGCGAGATGCTCTGTGCAGCAAGGGAGAGCAATACATGTGCGTGTGCACATGCGTGTACGTGTGTGTGCGTACGTGTGTGTGCCTACATGTGTGTACGTGTGTGCCTACGTGTGTGTGTGCCTACATGTGTGTACGTGTGTGCCTACGTGTGTGTGCCTACGTGTGTGTGCATACGTGTGTGCCTACGTGTGTGTGCATGTGTGTGCACATGCGTGTACGTGTGTGCCTACGTGTGTGTGCATGCGTGTGTGTGCCTACGTGTGTGTGCACATGTGTGTATGTGTGTGCCTATGTGTGTGTGCATGCATGTGTGTGCATATGTGTGTGTGCTAACGGGTGATTGCCTACGTGTGTGCCTACGTGTGTATGCCTACGTGTGTGCACATGTGCATACATGTGTGTGCCTACATGTGTATGCCTATGTGTGTGTGCATATGTGCGTGCGCACACGGGTGAGTGCCTACATGTGTGTGCCTACGTGTGTACATACGTGTGTGTGCACGTGCGTGTACATGTGTGCGTGTGTGCACATGTGTACGTGTGCGTGCATACGTGTGTGCACATGCGTGTATGTGTATGTGCGTATGTGTGTGTGCATACTTGTGTGTGTGTAGTGAGGACACCAGAGACAATCCATACTTGGCAAGGTCAAGGATAGCTTCCTTGAGGAGCTGTGAGCTGAGTCTTAGAGGTGAGAGATTTTCCAGGCAGAGAAAATGGCTCAAGGATTTCTGAGCCACCAAAGGGGACGTGTCTGGCCCCAGAGCAGGCAGCAGCTGTTCCAGAGTTTGGCACAGCCTCCCGCCGTGAGCAGGCCACGCAGGAGCGTGGGCCCCAGCTCAGGCCCATGACAGCCAGCCCGTCACGTGCTCGGGGCCTGGTGGGATCGTGGGTCACTGGGCCCTGCAGCCACCTGGGCCGTGGGGCATCCCCTGCTGATGCGGCCGCACACACGTGGGGGAGGGCAGAGCAAAGCCGGGGAGGCGCCTGGTGGTTACACCCCCTGACCACACCCTCCGCGTGAGCCGGGCCTGCAGCCCCAGTGCCCGCGCCCTCGCCTGGCCCACAGCAGGCGCCGAGGAACGGGCACACGAGCCAGTGAGGGAGCCGATGCTCCGGTCACCCTGGGGGCCCCAGACCAAAGTCACATCCAGCATGTCTTCTCAGGAGAGGACACTGCCATCGGCCAGTGTCCCTGTTCCCCGTTTCGGAGAGCTCAGTGGCACCGCCACCCACTGAGAGCCCCCACTGTGCGCAGGACGCCCACCTGCTGCTCCCCCCCTCCGCCCCCCATGCAGTCGGACCTGGAGGACATGGCGGACCTCTTGGAGATGCGGGAGGAGGTGTCCAACCTGGTCATCGGCGCCATGAAGGAGGCCGAGGAGTATGAGGACTCCTTCGAGCGCTACTCCTACCTCTGGACGGAGAACCTGCAGGAGTCCATGAAGAACTTCCTCCTCTACGGCCGCACCGTCACCAGCGAGGACCTGGACGTCCGGGCCGAAGAGCTGCTCCCCAAGACGCCGCCCACCCTGGCGCAGTTCCAGCAGCAGGTGCGAGGGGGCCTCGCCCCCAGCTCCCTCGCTCCGGGCGCCCCCCGGGAGGGTCGTGGGCTTGGCCGGGAACCGGGGCACGTGGCTTTCCAATGTCCGCTGTTCTGGTGGGGTGTGGCCGTCAGATCGGGGACAGCCGCCGATGGAGTGTTTGTGACTCACCGCCCCTGAGACGAGGGGTACACGGGGGGCACCGGTGGGAGGCAGCGGGGTGTGTGTGTGGGGCACGAGAGAGAGCCTGTGCTCTGGCTGGTCAAGGCCGGGAGAACAGACTTAGGATGGGCTGCACGGAAGGCGTCAGTGACTCCAGGGTGCAGGGTCCACCCCTAGTGGCCTGGCCCGTGGCCACTCGGACAGGGGGATACAGGCCTGAGTGTCACAGCCCCTTAGAGGTGGGGGGGGGCCCTCCAGGTCGATGGGTCTGCATATGGGAGGCGGCTTGCTGGGGAGGTGTCAGCCATCCCTACGACCTAGCCAGCCCTGGGAGGGGTGACCCTGCAGGGTCAGCGCGGCCCCAGATGCCAGAATGTCGAGAAGCAGGAAAAGAGAAAACGTAGTTAACACACGAACCTCCACCTTTGCTCTGCTGCGTGGTGTGAGAGGGAGAGCCGCCCGGTGAGCAGGAGTGACCCACCCACGGGGGGACGCTCTGGTGGCACGTTTTGCTGCACAAGTGGGGATGGCTGGAGGGGCGCAGAGCCCCAAGGATGTAAAGCTGCTGCAGGGGCAGAGGGACCAGCTTCCCGTCCTGCGGCTCTGTCCTGTCCTTCAGGAGCCCCGGTGCCCTTGCCCGCTGACGTGCCTTCTGCCAGACCGTCCTGAGCTGGGCTCCCCGGCGCCCCCGGGAGTGAGGAGTGGGGAAGGGCCCCGTGCAGCCAGGGCCCCCACACGGCGGCCGGCGGCTGAGCGGCGGGGGCGGCGTTTTCCAGATCGACTCGTACGAGAAGCTGTACGACGAGGTGTCGCGGTGCGAGAACACCAAAGTGTTCAGCGGCTGGCTGCAGTGCGACTGCCGGCCCTTCAAGCAGGCCCTGCTCAACACCATCAAGCGCTGGAGCTTCATGTTCAAGCGCCACCTGAGCGACCACGTCAGCAGCAGGTGGGCGCCCGCCTGGCCGCGGCCCCGGCCCTGGGGGAGCCCGTGATGGCACCCCCCCGGGGCAGGCGGGGGGCGAGGGTCAGGGTTCGAAGCCAGAGGCCCCACGAGGGTGGGCCCCACGAGGGGACAGCCTGGGGGCGAGGGAACGCTCTCTGTCCTCGCCCGACGCCTGGGCGCCCGACGCCGAGGAGGTCTTTGGGAGCCAAGAGCCTGGCGGCCGGCCACGTGACGAACGGAGCGGTGACCACGTGGTGACGGTGGCAGTCAGGACTGTGACAGTGTCCCCAAGCTGAGGGTCACCAGGGAGATCAGCAAAGGCCTCTCTGAGATGTGGCCTTCCCGTAAGGGGAGCTGGCAAGGCCTGGGGGAGTGGGACAACATGCAGGCAGGATGCGGCCAGTGTCCCGAGATGGACATGAGCGTTCCCTCCCTCCGTGGGCAGCCCCCCACCCCCGCCGTGGCCCACCTCCTTGGATGGCCACAGCCCTCACCTGCAGAGGTGGCGACAGTCACAGGCAATTCTCTTGTCCCTTAGCCTCAGTGACCTGGAAGCCTTTATGAAAGTTGCCCGGATGGGCTTAATGAAGCCCCTCAAGGAAGGCGATTATGACGGTCTCGTGGAGATGATGGGGCATCTGATGAAGGTCAAGGAGAGGCAGGCGGCGACCGACACCATGTTTGAGCCCCTAAAGCAAACCATCGAGCTGCTCAAGACCTACGGGGAGGAGATGCCTGAGGAGACGTACCTGAAGCTGCAGGTAGATGGCGGCCGGGACCCAGCTGGACACGTGCACATGCACACACAGGCGCACACGTGTTCATGCGCATGCGTACAGATGCACACCCACATACGTGCACATGCGTGCATGCGCATGCACACAGATGCACACCCACACGGGTGCACACGCGTGCATGCGCATGCGTACAGATGCACACCCACATGGGCACACATGCGTGCATGCGCATGCATACAGATGCACACCCACACATGTGCACACACGTGCATGCGCATGTGTACAGATGCACACCCACGCGCACGCGCACACACATACAGATCCACATCCACACACGCGTGCACACATACAGATGCACATCCACACACGCGCACACACGCGTGCATGCACATGCATACAGATGTACACCCACACGCGCGCGCGCACATACCGATGCACACCCACATGCACATGCACATGTGTGCATGTGCACACATACAGATGCACACGTGTTGCGTGCGCGCACACATGTGCATGTGCATGTGTACCGATGCACACATACACGTGTACGCACACGTGTTCATGCGCATGCATACAGATGCATACACGCATACACACGTGCATGCGCATGCATACAGATACACACCCACACTCATGTGCACACATGGGTCCGGGTCCCCTGGCGTGCTCTGCCAGCTGCAGCCATCCAGGTGCCAGCCCTGGGGGCACCTGCCCGTGGGCCTGCAACTGCTTTGCAATGGGAGGCTGTGAGAGGAACCGAACCGGGCCCTGACCTCAGCCCCCATCTGCCACAGGAGCTGCCAGAGCAGTGGAACAACACCAAGAAGCTGGCCATCCAGGTGAAGCAGAACGTGGCACCCCTGCAGGCCAACGAGGTCAACATCCTGAGGCGGAAGTGCCAGCAGTTCGAGGTGCCAAAGCCCCTGGGGTGGGGCCACAGGGTTGCGGGGCTGCAGCGGGCAAAGGGGGGCGGGGGCGGGACAGGCTGTGACTCGTCCCCACATGCTTCTCCTGAAGGTCAAGCAGCACGAGTTCAGGGAGAAGTTCAGACAAGAGGCCCCGTTCACCTTCAGTGACCCGGACCCCTACAGCTCCCTGAACAAGGTACTTTGGCTCCAGGAGGAGAGGGGTGAGGGCTCGAGGAACCCCGTTGCGGTCCCTCTTGGGTCAAGCTGTCACTCTTGCAAGTCCAGCATTGTGGCCCCCAGCTGACACCCATCTGCCTATCTTGCAAAGACCCCCTGTCCTCAGCCCACTCCCCATCC
This sequence comes from Lyroderma lyra, assembly GCA_004026885.1. Taxonomy (NCBI): domain Eukaryota; kingdom Metazoa; phylum Chordata; class Mammalia; order Chiroptera; family Megadermatidae; genus Lyroderma; species Lyroderma lyra. The sequence goes on along the minus strand of PVJL010015402.1, from coordinate 7,212 downwards.
TGGGTTCCCAACCCCGCCCTCTCCTCCAAGCCTCCCGAGCACCTATCCATGGGGCCCCAGGCGTGGGCACATGCACACACATGCTGAACACCACAGCGTGCACAGCGGGCCCCTCTAAGTCACATGGTCTTGGATGACGCCTTCCCCCGCCCCCCCCCCGCCCGCTTTGCGTATCTAGATCTTTCTAACGTTCAAAGCAATCAAACGCTGCTTACATAATATGTAATAAGATAAAATGTCACATAGCACGAAAATGGGGACGGTCCTGGGAAATCAGGAAATCACAAGAGGAGACTGGGCCTCCACGCAACACCGTTAATACTCGGTGCTCCAACCCGAACTCGCAGAGGTCAACCACCTTCCGGTCAGCTCAGAAGCGAGCCGGCGTTTGAAGTCGGGCAGGGGCGGGGGCCGGGAGCAGGGCACGCCGAGGGCTCTGAGGACACAGTGGCGAGGCCGGGGAGCGGCACCGGTGGGCCTGGGCCACCGTTTACTGCCTTCCTCACCCGCCCCCAGGAGCAAAAGAGCATCGTGGCCATGGAGGGCATCATGGAGGCTCTGTGCAAGTCCGGGAGCCTGTTCGAAGTGCCCGTCCCAGACTACAAGCAGCTCAAAGCCTGCCGCAAGGAGGTCTGCCTGCTGAAGGAGCTGTGGGACATGATCGTCATGGTGAGCGGGGGACACGGACGGGGCCAGCCAGGGCCGACGGGACCTGGGGGTGGGAGGGGACCACGGCACCAGCGGGGGGACATGCACGCCCCGTGTCCTTTGGTTGTAAAAGTGCAACAGCAGGTTTTCTGGTCCATGACAGAGGCGCCAACAGGACCCCAAGGTGGGTCCCTCAATGACAGCGTGTCTTTGGTGCTGCTGGACGTCTGTGTGTCCTCTGCCGACCGTTGACATCTTTGCCCTGTATTCTCATTGAATTTTTATTCTTAACCCTTGAGTTTTGAGGTTTCTTTATACGGCCTCGAGCCTCATCCTTTGGTCAGATCTGTGATCTGCAAAGAGCTTCCCCCAGCCTGTGGCTTCACTGTGCCCCCTCTTCACAGGGTCTCTCGAAGAGCGAAGGTTTTTGGGTTTGATGACATCCGGTTTCTCAGTTTTTTTCTTTTTATGCATCATGCCTTTTGTGCCAAATCAACAGACTCTTTGCCTGGATCCCGAAGTTTCTGCTATGCGTGTGTGTGCGCGCATGTGTGTGTGTGTGTGCGTGTGTGTGTGTGCATGTGTGTGTGTGTGCGCGTGCGTGTGTGTGCATGTGTGTGCGTGTGCGTGTGCATGTGTGTGTGTGTGCACGTGTGTGTGTGCATGTGTGTGTGTGTGCGCGCGCGTGTATGTGTGTAAACGTTTTACAGGTTTATTGAAATCCATGGTTCGTTTTGAGTTAATTTTCACGTGAGCAGTGAGATTTAGGTCTAGGTTCATATTTTTAGCCTAGGGATGTCTGACAGGCCCAGAGCCGGTGGCCGAGATGGCTGTACCCCGCTCCCATTGCTGAATTGCTTTCACACTGTTGTCAGAACTCAGTTCTCGGTTCTGTCGGTCACGCCACAGTACGGTGGCCTTGGTGACGCAGCTCCCTACAAAACCTCACGATCAGGTAGCGTGAGCAGTTCCTCCCACTTGAGTCTCCTTTCGCGAGATGGCTTCGCTACCCCAGGACTTGTCCTTGTCCATATCAACTTTAGAATAAGCTTGTTATGCCCACAGACAACCTTGTTGGGATTGCTACAGCAATCGAATGAACCGTGTAGGTCGTTGGGGGGCCGGGGACGGACACCTTTACTGGACTGAGTCTTCCAGTCCATGAACATGGTATGCCTGTCCACATACGTGCATCTCCTCTGATTTCCTTTCATTAACACCTGCAGTTTCCGCTCACAGATCCTACACGCCTGGTTAGATATATACCTGAGTGTTTCTCTTTTTGCTGCTTGTGTGTGTGTGTGTGTGTGTGTGTATGGTTGTGAATGGTACTGTGTTTTGAATTTTGGTTTCCACCTGTATGTTTTGGTATGGACAAATTTGGTGGATTTTTTTCCGTTCAGTTTGCATCTTGAAACCTTGTCGAACGTCTGCTTTTTCTATAATGTTTTCATTGGTGTTTGGCATGGCCCCCCTTTTTTCAGCATTTACTTTCAGCCCACCTAGCTCGTTATTGAAGTGGGTTTCTGAAGGACGGCATAGTGCCGGGTCCCGTTTTCTTCATCCACTCTGCCAACCCCTGTCTTTTTAGACACGCCCCACTTTTTGTCTTTATCTGACAAGCGGGCTGGTCAAACCCGGACCTTTCCGCCGCCCGCACCCGTGTCCGTGACCTCCCCTGCTCTCCAGACTGAGCCTCTGCAGCTCCCCCGCCATCAGCAGCCACCCGAGTCAGGCCGCAGGCTCCGTGGCGTTCGGCCTGCGCTCTGGGTAGCCTCACTTCCAGGGAGTTTCCACGTCCCGTTTCACACTGTTGCGGGTGAACTTTCTTGGGTGACGTTCGTCATCGGTCAGTATAGGCTAGGTTACGCCGCGGCAACAGACAGCCCGGAAAGGGCTCTGCGTGGTCACCAGCAGAAGTGTGTTTCTCGCTAAGTCCACTCTCCAGCTCCGAGCCACCCCTTGGGCAGCTCCGCCTTGGGCAGCCCCACGCTTCTGCCTGAAGTGTCCGGCAGCACTCACGTTTCTGTGGTCAAGCAAAGGCCGCACCGAGAAGTGGGGGGCACGGGAGCCACCTCGGGGCCTTTGCCGAAAGTGTATTTTACCTGCCAACTCTTAAGTTGTATCCTTGAACGTTCTTTGTAACTTTTTAAAGACTTTTAAGTTGTATCTATACGACGGGGCTGTTTTCTCCCATACCGACCCACGGTGCCACACTCACGCCCCCGAGAGCAGTGGCAGTGGGGAGCACAGGTGTCCCCCTGACCAGCAGAGTGCCTCCCTGTCAGGTGGACACCAGCTTCAACGACTGGAAGACCACCAAGTGGAAAGACATCAACGTGGAGCACATGGACATCGACTGTAAGAAGTTTGCCAAAGACGTGAGGTCCCTGGACAAGGAGATGAAAACCTGGGACGCCTTCGTGGGGCTGGAAAACACCGTGAAGAACATGATCACCTCCCTGCGCGCCGTGAGCGAGCTGCAGAACCCCGCCATCCGCGACCGCCACTGGCAGCAGCTCATGCAGGCCACCAAGGTACTGCGGTCACAGGGGACGAGGTGGCGGGTGGGGGGACGGAGAGCGTGGCCCCTGGTGGCCGGCCGGCCTCGCCGCGGGATGGGCTGGCCTGGGCTGACCGGCTGCGTGCTGCTGACAGAGCCCCGTGTGACCGGGACGGTGGCAGGGCCCCACCCTCCCAAGGCCCCACGCCGGGCTGAAGGCTCTGCTGTCCCCATCTTTGAAGTTCAGACTTAGGTCCCCCCCGTTTATCAGGGTGATTTCATCTCACGAGCCTTTTCTGCGAAGACCCCCGTGAGGGCGACGGCCCGCCTCCAGCCGCCCCCTCCTGGCCTGCCCCTCCATGAGGGTCCACGGTGACCTTCTGCGAGCACGCCTGTCCCCGCCTCCCCAGGTGAAATTTGAGATGTCGGAGGCCAGCACCCTGGCGGACCTCCTGCAGCTGGACCTGCACAAATACGAGGACGAGGTGCGGAACATCGTGGACAAGGCTGTCAAGGAGTCCGGGATGGAGAAGGTGCGCTCGGTGGACGGCGGCGTGTCTTGTCCGAGGTGACGCGCCGCCCACCTTATGGCTCTCACGTCCTGTGGGGCCGGTGCTCGTTTAAACATGGAGGTTTCCTGGGCTTCCCCCCACCCAACCCACGACAGTCATCTTGCAAAAGAGCTCCCGAATTTATTACCGAGAAAAAGAAAAAAAAGAGAGAAATCCCATTCCCGGCCACAGCTGTCCCCCTGCCCCCCGCACGCCTGGAACTCTCCGGTCCTTGCGGGGAGTGCCCTGTCCTTGTCCCCTCTGCCCCTCCCTCTGTCCTGGGTGAGGGGCGGCGGCGGGAGGGCAGCTCCCAGGGAGCCCCTGGGTGGTGGACAAGGGCCCCACGGGCCTCTGTCCTCACCTCACGGGCCCGGGAGTCCGCGTGGCCACGTTTCGGCTTTTGGATTTGTTGTTTCTGAGCTGTAGCTCCCCCACCCTGCGTGCCGTTCACTCCTTTCAAGCGTACAATTCGACGGCTTTCCGCACACCACCGAGCTGCGCGACCGTCCATTTGAGACCGTCCATTTGAGAACTTGTCCATCATCTCGGGGAGAAACCCCGACCCTTTAGCGGACGGACCCCGGTCTCCTTGCACCCAGCCCTGCCCCACCTCGTGTGCCCGGTCTGGACGTTTCGTCCTGGCAATAGGGTCCCCTGGGGGCCCCCCCGTGCCGTTGTGTTTGCCCTCCCCGCCGCGGGGGGACGTGTGGGTAGCGTCCACCCTCTGGCCTTCGCCACTAATGTCACTGTGAACACTTCCGTCCGGCGGGGCCGATTCCGAGTTCCGGGCGGCGTGGGGCCCCTGCAGCCCCTCGTGCCGCCGGCTCAGCGGCCCGGTCTCTGTCCCCCGGAAGGTGCTCAACGCCCTGGACAGCACCTGGTCCACCATGGTGTTCGAGCACGAGCTGCACCCGCGCACGGGCACCATGATGCTCAAGTCGGACGAGGTGCTGGTGGAGACACTGGAGGACAACCAGGTGCAGCTGCAGAACCTGATGACGTCCAAGTACCTGTCGCACTTCCTGAAGGAGGTGACGAGCTGGCAGCAGAAGCTGTCCACGGCGGACTCGGTCATCTCCATCTGGTTCGAGGTCCAGAGGACTTGGAGCCACCTGGAGAGCATCTTCATCGGCTCCGAAGACATCCGCGCCCAGCTGCCGGAGGACTCCAGGAACTTCGACGCCATCGACGTGGAGTTCAAGGTGAGCACGGCCTCCGCCTCGGCGCCCAGACGAGGCCACGCGGGGCGAAGCGGGGCTCCTGAGGCCGTGGCCGTCCCCCTCTCGCCCCAGGCCCTGATGGCAGACGCGGTGAAAACGCCCAACGTGGTGGAAGCCACCAATAAGCCCGGTCTCCACGACAAACTGGAGAATATGAAGAAGAGGTGGGTCCCCCAGACCTGTCCGGACCAGGGACGTCACAGTGCCGGAGGCCGAGGCCTGCGCCCCGCCGCTGGCTGAGACGAGGCCAAAAACCAGCCGCCCAGCCTGCGGGTTCCCACAGCCCTGCCCCGGGAGCTCGCACTCCGGCCACATCCCGCCACGCCGGCCACAGGGGAGGAAGCGACGATTAAATCACGACGCTCCCTCCCCCCTGGGGGCCCCCCGCAGGCCAGCGGCAGAGGGGGGCGGGGCGGGCCAGCAGGTCCACCTGGGGCCGCGTGTCCGGGCCGTCCGTCCTCAGCGGCCTTGACCCCTCCGTGCCCTCCGTGTCCCCTAGGCTGGCCATGTGTGAGAAGGCCTTGGCCGAGTACTTGGAGACAAAAAGACTGGCTTTCCCACGGTTCTACTTTGTCTCCTCGGCCGACCTCCTGGACATCCTCTCCAACGGCAATGACCCCGTGGAGGTAGGCGGCCCCGCCACCCTGGGGGCTGAGCCAGGGTGCTCAGCCCCACAACCGGGCAGCTCTGGGGTGCTGGGGGAGCGTCCCCGGTGGTGCCTGTCTCACCTCCGCGAGGTCATCCACGCCGACACCACCCGGGGCCCCGGCCGTGACAGAAAGGCCGCAGGACTCCAGGCTAACTAACTAGGTGAAGGGCAGGCGACTGTATTTTAATCACGAAGCTGGGGGACACACAAGGGGGCCCTGAAATGTGGGACCTGGAGAAACAGACCCGGTGGCTGGGACAGAACTTCTCAAGGAGAAGACGCCTTCGGGGACCCACACTGTCTCTGAACCCGGGGTCCCGGGCGGGCCTTCTCCGTCCTGCCCGGGAGCGGCTTTCCCTGTCCCCCAGATGTTCGGGTAACGGTGGTCAGAGAAGGGGGTGTCTCCTCCCCGCAAAAGAAAGACGCTGAAGACCACCAAGGCACGCGGGCTGCGCGTTCCCCTTGGAGGCCCTCGGTCGCGTCACTCCGGTGTTCTCCCCACACCCAGGTGAGCCGCCACCTGTCCAAACTCTTCGACAGCCTGTGCAAGCTCAAGTTCAGACTCGATGCCGACGGGAGGCCGCTCAAAGTCGGCCTGGGCATGTACAGCAAAGAGGACGAGTACATGGACTTCGACCTCGAGTGTGACCTCTCAGGGCAGGTGGGTGGGCGTGCAGGATGCGGTCAACGGGCAGACACACCCCCCACCCCCGGGCATGGCAGAGCCACGTGCCCTCAAGCAGGGTGTCACCGCCGGCCCGTGCAGCCCCGCTCTCCTCGGCCTCTGGAACGAATGCTTCAGGGGCTTCCTTCTAGAACGTCCAGCACAGCCCCACGTGCAGTGTGTCCTGGGGAAAAGACGAGAGAGAGGCAGGGGTGGGGGGGAGGGGAGAGCTCGCGAGCGCCACTGAGTTTCCTCCATGGCTTTGACGGGGGCCACGCACACCGACCCCCAAGTTCTACTACTGGTTCAGAGTCCTGGCCTCATGGCTTCGATGGACCAGAGGGGTCCCCGTACCGGGGGTGGCTTGTCCTTCCCAGCTGTCCCGGCAGGCATGTCGGCCGGCCGAGAGGGCGGACCCCTGGCCGTCCCCCTGCCAAGTACTGACAGATTTTTGACATTAGCCTAAGCAAAACGTAGTTCACAAGTACATCAGCTGGGGGGCGCGGGGGGCGCCCCAGAAACCCCCGAGCTTCGGGAACGGCACTTGGCGCCCGGGCTGCTGGCCGCGCGGGGCGGGCGGACGGGGCGTCACCGGAGCTGGGCGTCACAGCTGCTTCAGACCCGCCCTGGGCTTGGGGCTAAAGAGAAAGAGCGACCCCGGCCTCCCGTTTGGGCCGCCCCGCAGCCGCGGCCAGTTGAGGGTTTGTGTTCTCAAATGCGAACGAGGCCTGTTGGCCAGTCTGTTCCCATGATGCACCTGAGCGGGGGTGGGGGCTGGGGGTGTCCATTAGTCAGAACCCGCCAGGGACCCGGGCCCGATCCGGTGCCTCCGAACACCAGGAGTGCCCCGGGGCTCGGCAGCAGCGTGACATGTCTTCTAGAGTGTTCTCTGCACGCCCTGCCCCCTCTGCCTAGAAACAACGTGTTCGCACGGTTTTGCCTGGGTTTCCCTGGGCTCCCCGGCCCCGTTGTCCGAG
>PVJL010015401.1:0-24423 GCA_004026885.1 Lyroderma lyra | reverse complement strand
CACCACACACACACACACACCACACACACACACACACACACACACACACACATACACGCGAAGCTGGGGCTCACCATTTCCTGCTGCTGCTGGCCTGGGGGTGGCAATGTCCCTGTGGGCTCCTTTAACCCAGCCACACATCTGTGAAATGTGCGTGAGTCACTCTGCCTTCCTGCGTGGGTTCTGCTTCCTGCGGGGACCTGGCTGGACAAGAAGCGAGCCCACCCTCGGGGAGGCCAAGCGCTGTGGTAGCACAGGTACCCTGACCATCCCCCTAGGTCACAGCAGCAGGCGACCCCCCTCCCCCACCTACCCACCAGAGGCTGTCTCTCCTGGTCCGTCACCTTTCTGGGTGACAGGCAGGCTGCCCTGCCCCAGCGGGCTTCCCTGGGCAGTCAGAAGAGAACAAGATGCAGACTGTGGCAGAGCGAGGGGCAGAGGGAGCGCCATTTCAGGTGACAGGGCACGTGCACGTCTCCCAAAGGCCGGGAGGACACAGAGCGAAGTGAGAGGTCTGAGCTCTCGCTGCCTCCTCACCGAGATGGCTACTTTGGAGGAGAAGAGACCCTAGCAGGGAACCAGAGGCCATGGGACAGCCTGCTGCCAGGGGCCGTCTGTGGACAGGACAAGGTGTGGGATGGCCCCTGTGCTCACACCTGCCCCCCGCCCCAAGAAAGCCAGCATCTGGATGGCCACCCAGGGGACAGCAAGTGTCCCATCACATGGGAGGGGAGCCCGGCCATCAGTATGACACTGCAATTCTCAGGGGCACTGGATTTTACCCAAGGGGCCTGGGGTTCAAAGAGGGCAAAGGAGATGTGACATCGTCCAGATGGGGCCCGAGAGTGGAGGGAGAAGACTTTCAACCCGGGAGTCGGGAGCCTGGGCCGTGGGGCAGCTCTGCACGTGTGTTTCAGCATGTAACGCACACCTGTCCGTCCACGCTGCGAAGTCCCTCTACGCACGTCATCTCCTGTCCCTCACAACAGCCCCCGGGCCCCGTCTTGCTGCGTGACTGCGTCTCTCTGTACCTCCACTTGCTCCTCTATGAAACGGGCTCGTAACACCCACATGGCTGCCCTAGGCGGGGAACTGAGGGGACGGGTGTCCAGAATGCTTCGGAAATGGAGCGTCCCTCCATTTCCCCCGACGGGCTGTGGGCCCCTGAGCGCACCGACCTGCCCTGGTTATCTTGATGCCCCTGCTCCGTGGGTAAAGCTTGACATGGTGGACCCTTGGCAAGTGTTTTCTCAGCAAATAAGTGCAGTTTGGTTTTTTTTAATACATATTTTTGGGCTGAGATTCTTAAGTAAAAGATCAAAACAACAGACAGGTGAGTTGCATTTGATTGAAAATCCAAAGGACAAGGATTTCTGAAGCCTGATGTAACAACGTGGATGAAGTCTCATGAGTGACGAAAGTGGAATCAAGGTTAAAAAAACCCCCACACACCCCCGTTTTAAAGCTCATTAAGAAATCACATCATCTCCACGAGGGTGGGGCCGAGGGCGCTGCCACGGCGTTCGTGCTCTGGCCACAAGGGGGCGCCACTCTGGCGGGGACGCGCCGGCCACGCTGCGCGCTGGCGGGAGGTGTGCGAGCCTGGCGCCCCCACAGACCTGCAGGCCAGCGCGGAAGCTCCCGCCAAGAGGGTGGAGGGCCCCCCGGAGGGGTTCAAGGGGGATTCGCTCCATCGGCTGGGTTGGATGGACTGGGAGACACATGGGCAGGAAATGGTCAGTCCCAGGGAGGTCAAGAGACTTCTCGGGGGTGGGGGGCCCAGGGAGGCGCAGGACAGCTTTGGGGAGTGGCCTGCAGAGCTGTCTGCCCCACACCCTCAATCTAGGAGCACCCCCTCCCCCAAGTGCTGCCTGGCCTGGAGGCCACCGGGGGAGGGGTGACCTTCTGGAGTCATGGCCCAGGCCCATTGGCTGACCACACAGGCTGGCGGCCGGAGCAGGACTTTTGTGGGTGGGGTGAGAAGACACCTCGAGCTGAGCATCCGGCAGGGTTCTCACCTCCTCCGCCCACCTGCGTGGCCCTGCACTTCCTCCAGCGACTGTCCTCAGTCATCTGGGTCCTGGTGGTCACTCTGTTGGTACCCCAGGAGGGTATGCAGGGAGGGGGCATGCCTACCCTAACCAGTCATGTCAGATGGCAGCCCATCCAGACACCTCCACTGCCCCACCTGTCAGGGCTCAACAGGAGGTCGCCGTCCTGTTCACATCCCAATTACAGGCGCCAGGTCCCCTCCGGCCTCGAGAGAGACGCTGCCCTGCATCCCCGGGGCCACTGCCACCGTGATGCCCAGACCCCGTCTCAGCCGCTCCTATCCTGCTCTGCCCCCCTCTTCTCAGAAGACAGACCAGAGGACCTGACACCCACAGGTGTGGTGGCCCACGTGCCATCGTCACCCAGTCCAGCAGTATTAGCTGGGTGCCATGCACAAGTAGCCACCAAGACCTGGGCACATGGCCAGCTGGCTGGCTGAGGGGCATCTACGCATCAGAGTCTGTGCCCAGACACCTCCTGGGCAGCACTGAGGCTGGTCCTGTCATGCACTGGCTTGTGCACCACAGGTCATTGAGGGTACATGTGTGCACATGCATACACATGCACAGAAACACACTCAGACATGCACACACATGCATACTCACACATGCACATAAATACACACATTCTCACACGCATGTCCGCACACTCATGCACACAGATACACACTCGCAAGTGCATTACACACATACTGAGAGCCTCAAGGAAGAGGAGTCTACAGGTTTTCCAGGCTCTGCCACTCCACATATGTGGAACCCCAGCTCGCTCTCTCCGCTCCCCTAGCCCACCCCCGGAGGCCAGGGACATCCCCTTCCCCTCTCAGTCCCAAGACCAACTCCTCAGTTCACATCCCAGCATGAGCAAGCCACACTTCCTCCCTTGTCACCTGGCCTGGGGACTGGGGAAGCCTCTGCAGGAATCAAGATGGCTCTGTGCACCTGGACACTGACCTGGGCCTGGGGCTGGTTGCCCGGATCAAATCCTGGCCTCGCCTCCCTATAGCTTCCTCTGATCTCACTTCTGAGCCTCCGCTTCTTGGTGTTCCAGCATCTCAAGTACACGCCTGTGTGGAAACACCCCCAACTCCTCCCCTACTCCAGCCTAATTCCTGCTGACTTCAATGGCTGCTTCCTCCTGGAAGCCCTCCTTGATCTCCCCAGGCAGAGCCAGTGCCTTTCCCTGGGACAGGCCCCAGTCACCTCTCATTCTTGTGTCTTTCCCTATACGTGGTGACTCCCTGAGGGCAGGGGCTGGTGTGACCCTGGTGCCCACAGAGCCAGGCTGTAGAGACCCGCTGGAAGGCACCGGAGGGAGCAGAGAGGAAACGGGTCGGCAGGCTGTGGAGGGGCGGCTGCCTCTCCCGCAGTGTGGCAGAGCCTGGTCTCCCATATGCTGTTCGGGGAGCAAACTTGGGGTTTGGCAGTGACCCAGGCTTCCGTGCTTCTCTGATCCTCCCCAGGCGCCGGACGAAGTCTGGATGCCGGGTGCTCTGTGAAGGGGGCTCCCCTTCACGAGGCGGTGCTCCCTCCCAGGCACCCCGTTTCCTCCCTCAGTTCTCCGAGGGTCTGTAAGGCACCGGGAAGGAGGTCTGGGAAGGGGCCGGCTGGCCTGAGCCCCGAGCCCCTGACCTGGCCTTGCCCTGGGGGACCGGTCGCAGCCGGGGCCGGGGCTTTGGTTGGCCCTGGCTCTGTCCGCTGGCATCCCAGCCCTCCCCATCCCCAGGACTGACACCTGACCCAGGGTCACACCACAGCCGTACCCGCTGGAACCTGCCACTGGCTTCGGCTCTGGCCTGTGGACAGCGCTCCCTGTGGCCTCTCTGCATCCTGCCCCAGACCCGAAATGCCTGGTGCCCCTGCGGCCTCTCTGCATCCTGCCCCAGACCCGAAATGCCCGGTGCCCCTGCGGCCTCTCTGCATCCTGCCCCAGACCCGAAGTGCCCGGTGCCCCTGCGGCCTCTCTGCATCCTGCCCCAGACCCGAAGTGCCCGGTGCCCCTGCGGCCTCTCTGCATCCTGCCCCAGACCCGAAGTGCCCAGTGCCCCTGCTCAGCTGCCCCAGCCTCACACACCATCCTGTCGGAGTGAAGAAAGCAGCCTGCAAATCGGGACAACGAGGTCTGAGCGCGGCCTGTTATGTCACCATAGAAACGGGGCCTCGGTGTTCTCAGCTGCAGATTGGGGACAGCAGCCCTGACCCAGTGAGGGCTGTGGAAGCTCACGGGAGCGCGGACACCACGTACACTGTCCCCATCCCCCCCACCACGCAGATTCTTTCCCCTTGCACACACCTGCCAGACCCTCCACCCCTGCATCCTGGCTCTGGTCACCCTCTTTCTCCTCCTGTAGTCTAGTGTTTCCTCCTCCAGGAAGCCTTCCTGCTTTTCCCAGCCTCAGGGACCACTCTCCCTTCGAACCCCTGACTGAGCATCAAGCCCCAGCATCATCAGACTGCCCGGCCCTCCTCAACTCCTCTCTAATTATTTATTATCTTCCTGACCTCTTGGAGGGTAAAGAGCGGTTCTGCTCACATGCCAAGCAGCATGTACTGCCTGTAAGAGGTTTGCTTGGGGTATCCCAGCCTCGGGGGTCAGGGGAGGCCTGCCTCCTCCCCTCTCAGCTGCAAATCACTTTGCCTCTCTCAGCCTCAGTTTCCTCATCTGTACAATGGGGATGAAATGGGTGTCACCTTGCAGAGTGCAGGGAGGACTCGGAGAGGAACGCACCCGGGTGCTCACCCGGCACCCTGCACACGGCAAGTGTTTAATAAAGAACAACTCAGAGAATCAAACCCGAGCTTCCAGGACTCTTCCTTAAAGATGGACCCATTCGGTCATAGCCTCCTGGATTCCCTGTCCTGGGCCATCTGTGGTGACACAGGCAATTTCGGCTTCCCACAGGCCTGTCTCTGCCCTGGGGCCCATCCTGTGAGTCTGGGCGTTCCTCCTGGGGCCCTGCAGGCTGTAGCCAGCAGACATGACCCTGAGACGGGCAGCAGTGTGTCTGCAGTTTAATTTAGAGCCTCCGGATAATGCAGGAGCAGGACTGCCAATTCCAGGGCGGCGGGAAGCCTCAGTTGACCCAGGCTCAGCCCTGCCCTCTGTGACAGAGACCCCAGAGCACACGAGGCTGTCCTGGCCGCTGAAACCAGGGGACATGCAGGGAGGCTGGGGACAGGCCTGCCACTCTTCCTCAGCTACATGGAGGGCTCAGCTTCTGGGCTGGTGCGAGCCCCTGGGGAAGAAGGCCTCTCAGAGACAGTAAGACGAGAAAGCGCACACATAGTCATCGCGTAGAGGCTGTCCTGGTGTCTTAGCCCACTCTCACCGATCTGGAGGCTGGAAGTCCGAGATCAAGGTGCCGGCAGGGTCGGCTTCGTTCTGAGGCCTCCTCTCCTGGCCTGTAGGTGGCCGCTGTCTCACGTGTGCGGCAGGGAGAGAGTGGGGGAGAAGGGGAGAGAGTTTTGGTATCTCTTCTTCTAAGATCTGTAATCCTGTTGGATCAGGACCCCACCCTCATGGCCTCATTTAACCTAATGACTCCCTGAGAGGCCCCATCTCCAAGCACCGTCACATGGGGGGTTAGCGCTACAGCATATGAATTTGGGGGTGTGGGGTGGCGGGGACACAAGTATTCAGACCATACTACCTGGTGCCAGTGGCAGAGTCTGAGTTCAGACCCCAGTGGGTCTGATGGCTCAGACACCGAGTTGAGAACCCGAGTCACAGGGGCAGCCAGAGTCCACAGGATCCTTAGTCATTTAACCCCATTGCCGTCCAGCCCAGAGAACAGGAGGACTGACCCGCGGGTGTTCCAGGACATTCCACCCGCCTCCTCCCAGCACACACGCAGGTAGCAGGTAGAGCAGAGCCCGGAAGTGTCTCCTGGCTCCTGGGTCCTAACTCCGTGTGCGCCTCCCGGTTTGAGGGGGTGCATTGGTCCTTCTTACGGCGGGCACGCAAAGGTCAAGGGCGAATTCCCTGGGAGCTCCGGTGAGGACAAGGCACCCACCTCCCGGCCTGCCGTGTTCCTGAGGACGCCCCGACAGTGCCCTTTCCTCCGGGTAGACATCCAGAAGGAAGTTGTTTACTCGGTAACTACGCACGGGGCACTGGGCTGGCACCGGGCCCTGGCGATGCTGTGGTGAGCAAGGCAGACCCCCGGGGTGGCCCTGAGGGGCCCGCTGCCCAGAGGGGAAGGAGCGCGGCCGTGGGGCCCACCGCGCGGAATGGGCCGGCAAGCCTGACTCGGCGCAGCTCCGGGGAAGTTCAAGCAAAGGCGCGCCTTCCGGTGGCGTTCTAGAAAAAAGTAAAAGTAAACAGCGTGCCCTTTCTAACACATCTTCCGAGGGCGCCAAAAACTGTTCACACATTTGGAGTGACGTTATCCACGTATTACTTTTCCAGGTTGAATTGGATTGTGGTAGCCACGTGTAGTTTGACGTTCGCTCAAAAGATGAGGTCCATCAAATGGATGCTGGCGTCACCATGTGACAGGCGGGACAGTCCAAGAAAACAGCACGAGCTCGGTTGTCGTGCAAGGAGCACAGACCACTTTGAAGTGGTGTTTGAGAAGGTTGTGGAAGTACAAGGACAAAGGAGGCGGGAGTGTGCAACAGAACCCCCGACACACCCAACAGCTGCACGCACTCGAGCTAAGTGTGAGACGCACGGCGACACGTCAGCTAAGGGCGAGACGCACGGCGACACGTCAGCTAAGTGCGAGACGCATGGCACTGTGTGTGAGGTGCACAAGCAGGAATCCGGGTGCACGGCGACACGTCAGCGTGGCTCACACAGGAGTTTGATGCAATCGGAAGTGTCTGCACACTGACGGTCACCACACCGAGCACCTCTTGTCATTGCAGAAGTCAAATGTGACTTGTAGTCAGCTTTTGTTATCAGGATATGTTGAGCATTACAATTTTAATACAATTGTTTTCCTTTCTTAAAACGTGCACACATTGTTTGGAAACCCTCTGTGTGTGAAAAACTGTCTGATATTTTTTTAACTTCAAACACACGATTCAGGGGCATGGTCGCCGGCGTCGGGGAAGAGCAGAGCCCTGGGTAGAGCCACGTTATCCTGGGTCGGGCGGTGCGTCCATGGGGTTTGTTATTTACATACAAAACTACAAACACACCGGGTCAGCCAGGAGCATGTGGCATTAACCAGGGACCACAGTGACCTGGTTCTGTGCCCCTGGGGTCCTCACAGGGATCAAAACGGAATGAAAGGCTGGGGTAGGGGGGGTAGGTGGCTTGTCAGAGGCGTTAACAAATGCGTCCTCCCTGCCCTCCTTCCTGGCGTGTGACATTCCCGCACCTTCAAAGGGCAGAGCTGTGCCAGCCCAGTGCATCTGAGAAGGAGCAAGCTCATCGTCTCCCTCCTGGGGAATCTGTCTGCTCCTCCCTCAGTCGCCCCGAGCACCCCTACGCAGGCAGGCGACAAACGTCTGCAGTGGTGGCCTGGGCCGGGTGCATCCTGTGCCCCAGCTGTCTGCCCCCAGGCCCCCAGCACCCTGAGGCACGTGGTACAGGCCAAGGGAGCAGCTCCAAGTGACAGGGACAGAGGCTTGGAACTCACTGTCACGCAGGTCCCCCCGACAGGCAGGCCGGTAGAACAGCTCTATCTCTATGATAAGGGTTTGGCCCACGTGGTTAGACAGGCTGACGAGTCCCGAGCACCGCGGTCCGCAAGCCGGAGACCTGGGGGATGGTGGGCAGGCTCCTGGCCCGGGAAGAACTGATGTCTCGGTGCCAAGGCAGGAGAAAGCCGGGTCCCGGCCCCACGGCAGGCAGACGGAAGGGGTCCTGGCCCCCCGGCAGGCAGACGGAAGGGGTCCCGGCCCCACAGCAGGAGAAAGCCGGGTCCCGGCCCCACGGCAGGCAGACGGAAGGGGTGCCTCTTACTTGGGGGGAGGCTGACCTTTTGTTCTATTCAGGTGGTCACCGGATTGGGCCCGCCCACAGAGCACGGCGGGGACACATCTGCTTCAGATCTAAATGTCAATCTCATCCCAAAACGCCCTCCCGGGAACACCGCGGACGCCCAGAATCACGCTGGACCCGACATCCGGGCTCCCCGAGGCCCAGCCACATGGGCCCATGAACGTGACTGTCACAGCGTCAGGGCCGCTTGAACTGCCCTGCCACCCTAAGCCCCGCCCACACTGAAGACAGCACAGGAAGCTGCTGGAAAGGTCACCCCATCGCCTCGGGGGCAGGTGGCCCGACTCAGCAGGTCAAACCCCAGGGTGCCCAGCGCAACGTGAAGGGAAACCGCGACCGGAGGTTTGGGTAGAGGCGAGCCCCACGCACTGTGCGTCCTGGCCTCAGGCCTCGTCTGGCTTTCCTACCATTGCCTGTCCCTCAGGCTGGGGGGATGGACAGAGACACGGGGAGGGGGCCAGGCTCCCCGCCTCGGCCCAGGTGCTGCGGGGACCACCGTGGTGCAGCCCCCTGTGTGTGCAGGGCCCCCGTGCGGCTCCAGCCCCGGCCTCCCTTGGCGGGACTCTCTCCTCTCCTTGCAGCGAAGTGCTTCGTCCCCTTGGTCTTGGCTCTGGAATCAGAGCCCTCGTCACCCCTGTTTCCTAACAAATGGCTGGAGCTGCTGCAGTGACTCCTCCCAGAGTGTCTGTGTGGCCCTAGAGGCCCCTAAAGGCCAGACGCCATGAGCCAAGGGCATGAAAAGCTTGTGACACGGACGTTAGTGTCCTGGCCACCCAGGGGAGAGAGGCTTCGCTTAGGAGACCCACATACTCAGGCCCCCGCAGATGCGCTCGCCTGGCCCGTGGATGACCAGCCGTAAGACTGAGCGTCCTGGACTGACAGCGGGGGGCTCTGGGCGCCGCCCCCTCTCCCACAGAAGCGCGACCCACTTCGCCTCCCGAGACCCCCTCACCTTCCGAGCTGGCCTCCGCCTCACCGGTGTCCTGCTTGTCAACCTCGTTCGCAGCCCCACCCCGGACTCTGTGATTCTGTTTGTGGGTAAGGCAGATAATCGGACTAGTGTCGAGATTAGCAGGAGAGAGGGGCTCAATCGACATTCAATCTGCCCCAGAATAAACATTCCTCCGTTTGTTCAACAAACAGCAAAGGTTTGCTGGTTGGTGGCGCTTGGAATGAGTCACCCACACACGCGAAGTGCTCCCGAATGCTGACTGCCAGGACCGCCAGCTCCGCGGTGAAGGCGTTGGGAAGAGCACTTTGATCTTCCAAGACGAGACGCTGGCCAAGCCTCCGGGTAACGTCAAGAGGAGCTAGTTGATCTTGACATTGGTGGGAGCCCAAACGTTGCCATTTTATCGGTGTCGTGCTCAGGGGAAACAGACAGAAGAATGAGGGGTGGGGAGCGGCGGACCCTCCTCTGTCCCCTGTCTGCACCGTATGGATCACAAAGCAAATCCTTGCTGGACGGGTAGGAGTGGGTCAATGACCAACCCCCACCCCCACCTGCCGTGAAGTTCAATGTCATCTCGAGGCTGCCAAGTTTCCCCGCAAATGACAGCTTATTCCTGCCAGGTCCCCCTTAAGAACAGCTTCAGACCCTCTACTGTAGTAATAAAGTCAGTCACCTTCGAACTGGGCTAATTGCAATACGTGACTTCTGCTCGTGACCTTAGTCCGTGTTGTATAGCTGGGCCCACTGAGGCTCTGGGAGAGAATGCGGCTGGCCAGGATGGCACAGGCGGGCTGGGTCGCCGATACAGGACCCCCTCTCCTGGTCACTGAGCCAACTGAAGAGACCTCAGGAGCACTCTGGCCCCATCACGGAACCCCCACCCCAGAAAGCCAAGACACCAGCTTCTAGAGTGGGAAAGGCCACCTCTCTCCAGCCCGCAAAGCCCCACCCGTCCACCTCGCTCCATGCCTCGTGGGGCGTTCACGTTGGCAGGGTGGTGGGGGACCCCAAACCGGTAAGCATCAACCATGTGGTTCTAGAAAACCAGACATTGATTTCAAAGGGACACCCCTGGGTTTTTAGACAGGGACCACTGGGTGACGGATGAGTTCTCTGCGGGGACCACACCAAGCTGGCTTTGGAGGCGCCTGGGTTCCAGGCTGCGCATGGGGCCCAGCTAACGCCCTCGGCCAAGCCCTAACACGTTGCCGGCTCTCCCGGGGTCTCTGTGCTTGATAAAGGGACGTCCAAACAGAGGAGATGAATTCCAGGAATTTCATCTTTCAACACCCAAGGAGACGGAGCCTGGGGCAAGAAATTCCTCCCTGTCTCTTTAAGTGGTTTCAGTGCTCCTGGGACATGGCATCCCTGTGCCCTCTCATCTGTTGTCACTCATCTATCCACAAAGAGGCAGTGAGCACCTACTGTGTGCCAGGCAGCTGCACCCCCTCTTCAGGGAACCCATCACCCCATCGTGCACCTGCTTCGATGCGTCTGATCCCCAACCACCAACAAGCAGACCGTGAAGCTTACGGTTAGAGACTAACACAGAGGAGGATCAAGTTAAGATGAGGTGACGAGGCTAGGTAGACCCCAATCCAATCTGAGCAATGTTCTTATTACATAAAAGGGGAAGTTTGGACACAGACATACACACAGGGACGACACCAAGTGAAGGTGACGGCAGAAATCAGAGTGACGCATCTACAAGCCAAGGAATGCGGTAAGCCTTACAGCAACCACAGAAGCTGGGGGGCCAGTCCGGCACCTCCAGCCTCCAGAACAGTGAGACAGCCCAGTCCTGTCGCTGAAGCGGCCCAGCATGTGGCTGTCTGCTACAGCAGCCTGAGCAGGTGAGTACAGGTGTGGGAGGGGTGCCGTGGGAGCCGGTGCGCACAGCCGTGAGCTCTGTGCTAGCACCCTGCGCCCCGGGAGGGCGGGCGAGCTCCCTAGAAAGCAGACATCCTCAAAGCCACTCCGTGGTCACGCGCCTGCCCTCCACTCGGGAGGAGGCCGGTAGCTTGCGGGGGCAGGTAGAGTGAGGGGGGCATTTGAACTCAGGCCCTCTGGCTCCGGGGCCACCCTCCCGGTGTCAGACAGGTGTGGGTTGGTCCCTGTTTCCTATCGGCTGTGCTATTGAGGCAAGTGGCTCGCCTCTCTGGTTTACAAAATGCAGATTTCTCACTTCCCCTGAGAGAGGTGAGAAAGGCAGCCAGGTTAGGGATATGCCCAGGACTGAGTCTGCAAAGGTGACTTCTTGGGGGTTCAGTAGGACAAGGACACATGCACTGGTAGTTCTCAGACGAGACCCAGTGTGCTCAGGGCCATCTGAGAGGACAGAGAGGGGAGAGCACATGGGGGTGGAGTGGGGTCAGGCAGCCACCTGCAAAGGTGTGGCCTCACCTTGACAGCTGTTGGGAGGAGGGGGAGATTTGCACAGACAAGGCCACACCTTGTCTCCAGGGAAAAGGCCTTTCACCCCGTCACCACCTTCAGAAGAAGTCAGCGCTGGCCTCTGTGCCCCCTGACCTTGGGCTGGACGCTCATGACCCAGGCCCCTCCCCCATTTCCACTGAACTTTGCCGGGAGGGGTGCACTTTGCAGGGACGAGCTGAGCCATCTCTCCGCCCCGCGCATGTCCAAGGACAGTTTCGGGGGGTGAGTACGGAGGGGGCAGTGGACGATGGTGGGGGACAAGCACACGTAAAGGCTCGCTGCCTCCCACATCACAGTCTCACCTGCCTCCTCTCACACCTGGCTGTCCCAGCCTCCCGCACCCCTGGACAGAAGCCCACTCCCCACCTGCAGCCCCAGCTAGCTACTCCCCGCCCCCAGTTCCCCATGCTCCCTGTTTCGAGGTCTTCCTTCCCGAGCACCAGTGCGGGGGGAGGGGGCCAGCTGGGCCAAAGCCTCCAGTGGCTCCGCAAGGCCCTCAGGAGAGAGTTGGAGGCGCTCCTGCCTGGCTTCTCAGCCTCAACCATGGCCACTATTGAGGGGGACCCCGAAATCACACCAGAACGCCAGCTGCCCCCATCACGGCCTTCGCACCTGCTGTTCCTTCTGCCCAGAACACGCTTCCTGTCCTTCTCCACCTGCTGAAACCCTGCCTTTCCTTCCTTCGCTCTTCAGCTCATCTGGCCACCGGGCAGGCCCCCCGGGAGCCCCAGGCCACACCCTCGCCCCCCGCGTCTGTCTCACCTTCCCACCCAACACGCTACTCTGCACCGCGTGGAGATGGGATTAAGTTCCCCAAATGTGCCAGACAGCACGTGCTCCTGCTGCAAAGTCATCCAGGGCCCCCACGGCTTGTGGGGGAGCCCCACCTCTCCCCTCGCCACGCGCCTGGGGCTGGACACTCGGGGTTTAAATCTGTATTCTGTGTGACCTTGCACTTGGCTGGCTCACTCACTGACCTCCCGTCCCCAGCTGTCATGGGAAGGTCCAGCTACATGAGTCCTAAAGTCCCTGCATCTCGGAGGATCTGCTGCAGGAGGAAGTCCTTGCACCGGGCACCCCACACCAGGAACGGGGGTTCGTGCATGCGACCCTGCGTTTGAGCTGCAGAAACCCCTAACTTTTGGCGTCTTGGAGGGGACCCCTGTGGGAAACGGTTTGTGCCTCCCGCCCAGGGCAGACAGTCGTCAATGTTCGCAGGGTCGTGTGGCGCAGCGAGCGGGACAACCCACCAGCACCCTCGGACGCGACGACCCACCAGCACCCTCGGACGCGACGACCCACCAGCACCCTCGGACGCGACGACCCACCAGCACCCTCAGACACGACGACCCACACTTAAGGCCGGGTAATGAAGGAAAGGCGAGCAGTGGTGCCAGCGGGATGTCAGCCGGGCAGGGCCCCCACCGGCCGCCAGGCCCCGCTTCCTGCTTGTGCACAGGCCCAAGGGCACATGCTCAAGTGCCGCAGGCACAGCCGCTGGCCAGGCGCGGGCCGGCTGTCCTGTGTGCCTGCAGCCACATACATGTACACACACCACCCTCTCCTCAGGGTGACGCTTAGCCTGACCCACGTCCACGCCCCCAGCTCCTCCTCCCGATTCTGATCTGCCTCTAATCAAATCCATGGGGTGACACACAAAGACACAAGCCGACACACCGTCTCTGTTGACTGAGGAGTCCACGCACACGCCAGCACACGCCAGCATGCTCACGCACAGAAGCATCTCCTCCGGGTGGGTGTCCGGGGGCGTGCGCGGAGCTCAGGCTGCAGGGCTCCCCCTTGCAGGCCCTTCGAAGGTCTGGCAGGAGCAGGGGGTAGGTGGGCGTGGGACAGCGCGAGGTCAAGGCTGGGGGTCAGGGCAGGACCGGGCTGCTTTGCAGCAATGCACGTGCACAAGGAGGCATGCAGGCGGTAGTGCCCCTGGGCACTGAGCCGGTCCTGGGGGAGTCTGGAGGTCACCCACCCCCACCACTCTGCAAATGAGGAAACTGAGGCCCAGTAATGAGAGCAAGTGGGAGGCCTGGCCCTCCTCCATGTCCAGTGTCCTTGCCTCTGGTGCCTGGACACAGGGCCCTTTTCTGCAGGCCGCCAGCAGAGGACGGGAAGGACCTCAGCCCTTGGCTGCTCGTCCACTCCGAATGTGGAAATGTCATTTGTTCACTGGAGCAACGCCGACCGAGCCGCACGCTGTGCCGGGCCCCCAGCGGGGCCCCAGCGTAATGGCATGGAAGCCGCAGCCTCGGCCCTTGAGCGGCTCGCTCCGGGTCCGGACAGGAGGGCAGGGACAGAGGGGGCGCCCGGGCCGAGCGGAGCGGAGGGAGGGGCAGGGGGCGCCCCCAGGAAGGGAACGCCGGCAGTGAGGGGCTGCGGAGGGCTCCCGGGAGCTACAGGTGGCGCAGCCTGAGCACGGAGCGGGGAGCAGGCCGCTGGCACCTGCCAATGGCGTGTCTGAGCGGCACGGTGGCCCCGGCATGGAAATCCTTTCTTCTGGAGCAGCTGCTCCGAGAGCCCCGAGGAGGGCCTTCCCACGGCTCCCAGCTAACAGGTTGCTTTCTGGGCAACCTTTACCACCTCCGAGTTACACGCTCGGAGGATATTCAGGGTGTCGTGCTGACATTTCACTTCCGCCAAGCTGCTTGTCACCTCCGTGTTTTAGTTCTAAGCAGCACATAAGAGGGTGGTGTCTGGCCGGCCGTGCAGCCCGACGAACAGGTCTGGCCTTTTCTTGGGGAACATTTGAAAGGCTCTTGGCAGGACCCCGAATGCATATGGGAGGGAGCTGCTGGGCCCGCTGGGAAAACTCCAGCCGGGGAGAGGAGAGATTTCCAGAATCCAAGTTTTCTGAGCCTCCAAGCTAAGGGAAGCACCTGCTGGCAGGCTCCCCGGCCACCCACGGGTCAGAGGCAGGCAGGGCTGTGGATCTGGGCGAGGTGGCCTCCCTCTGGAAGCATGTGACCTGCATTCCGGCCCTGCCTGCACCCCCTTTCTCGCTGTAGATGCTCATCTGCTTCCTGTGGGCCTCTGAGCTTCAGTCGCATTCCCCACCAGACTGGGGTGGAAGGCAAGAGCCCGTAGGGGTCTTCGTTTGTGAAGGAGTGGAAGCCACCACCTGTACGGGGGGAATGACCGCGTTCATGAGTAACGGAGGAGGAGGAGCCTGAATCCCTGACCGGGAGCAGAGAAGCCTGCTCCCCCTGGGCGAGGCGGGGAAGCTGGAGCCCCCCTTCCTGTCTTCATGAAGGACCCCATTAGCTCTGCCCAGCCATCACCCCAATTCGCACAAGCTCCTTTGTAATTCACCACACAGAACAGTGCTTCACCCTCTGAGAGCATCGCTGGCCATGGGATGTGATGGAGAAGTGACAAGTGGGCGGGGCAGCACCCCAGTCATCTGGGAAGACTGCTTGGAGGGAGTGGCGGTGGCAGAAACCAGCCTGGAGGGCGCCCCCGGGCAGCATGAGAAAAGGGACAATTCCTTCCAGAAGTCTTCATTGGAGGGTCACACGGGGTCAAGGGACATTTTTTTTTTAAGATGTTGAGCTTATTTAAATGATGATGGGAGGGAGCCGGATGTTGGGGAAGGGTGATGAGGTGACTGTGTAAGGTCTCCAAGAAGGGGACGAGGGGAAGTGAGGGACACAGGTGGAGGGATGGGCTGTCAGTAGGAGAGGGGATGCATCTCCAGATGCTCCTACGGATATTTAATGACGAGAACCACACCACGTACTTAGCGAGGTGGCTGGCACATAGTAAAAACTATTCTATGTTAAATACAGCATTTAAGAATGGAATCAATGTTCATTCGGGTCAAATGCCTTTTAGGCAGGCACTGAGATAATTCTATGTCTTTCCTTAGGTAACTTGTTGATGACATTTCTTATACTAATAGATCCTCCTTAACCATTCTTACATTCCTGGGACAAAGTCTACTGGACTTTGATAAATAATTAACGTGCTATTGAATTTGACTCGTATTTTATTTAATTTTCACATCTTGTGTTCGTGAGAAAGGCCGATCGTTTCATTTTGAGGTTAGCTTTGATAGATTTTTGGTGATGAGATTATTTTAGCTTTGTGAGATTATTTGGGTAGCTTTTTATATTTTTCATGCTTTGGAAGTTATACTTCTATTCCTTAAATATTCTAAATAACTTACCTCCAAAACTACCTGGCCTGCAACCTTCTTTTGAAAATATTTTCATAAAACTGTCAATGTCTTCTACGATCATTGAAGTTTTTGATTATTTAGAGTTTTCCAGGTAATTCCAGATCATTGAGATTTCGAGAGATTTAGCATAATAACATGTGTTATTATTTTTGTAAACCACCTCTCTGCAATTTTATCCTGTCATATTGTTTGTATTTTGTAGCTTTCTATTTCATTAGAGTTACCAGGTTACAGAAGTTTACTTTTCAAATCAACTCAGTTTTTTGTTTGCTTTTTTGTTTGTTTTCTCAGCTGTCTCTCACTGCATTAAGTTTGGCTTTGTCCTTTTTGTTTTACTGGGGTGGCTTTTGCCTCCTTTTCTAATTGATTGAATTGACTGCTTAAATCATACATGATATTGATAAACAATGCATTCAATACTACGAATCTGCCTTGGAGAACAGCTTTATTCTTATCAGGCAAAGTGTTTTTATTTGTGTTACTTCCCAAGTATTCTGTAAATGTATTTTATTCCACTGTTTGAATCGTTACTAAGAATTCTTTTTTAAATTACAGTTACTTATGCTTTATTTGTTTTGATCAGAAAATACGATCTGGGAAATATGTTTTCTGTAACACAACGGGATTCCTGTGACCTGGCATACCCTCAGCTCTGGGTGCCTCCCGAAGGACCCTTGAAAATAAGGTGAATTCTTTTGCTGGTGTGTGCAAACAGAGACACTATCTCGATGTTATTTTTCTGACAGTCTTTGCATTGTATTAGGTTATTTAACTCATTTGCATTCTTCCTTCTGTTGTCTTGCTTTATGCTTTGTGTCTTTTAGTTCCCTTACTATTTCTGTTCCGTGTCTTGCTGACTATATAAAATGGTGCTCATTTTTATCTGCTTTGCTGAGGAGAGAGGAGGAAATGTTGGGGGGTGATGGATTTGTTCACTATCTTGAGCATAGCAGTGACTGCACAGGTGTTCACCTGCCAAAATGTATAAAATTGTACACTTGAAATGTGTGCCATTTACTGTATGTCTATTCTACCTCAATAAAGATGTTTTTTAAAAATGCATGTCATATTGTTCTAAAAAATTTGGATATTCACTGGAGATAGCCCTTTGGGGACCTCAGCTGCCCACCCCAGCAGTAACCCAGCTTTGTGCAAACATTACAGGTATTGTACCTCCCTATTTCTTACACACATGCACAAGCTCTTCTGCCATAGCTTGTTCATCTATTATATTTCAGTGTATTTGTAGTTCTATTAGTGATCTCTTTTAAAGTTATCAAATGCATAGTCGGGCTTCTATTTCTGTATTTTGCCAAAATCAAGAACAATATCGTAAGCCAACTTTTGTAATTTATCATGCTTTCCTTCTTTCCTGCCCCCCCGACTCTGTTTCGATTTGGGGTTATATTTCCAGCTTTTATTTTTCAGATAACTTTTCTATTTGATAAACCTTTTCTCCTGATGTCAGGGCTTTCTTTCCTTCTGCTGTGTTGCCCTGTTTGCAGCATCATTTATGCCTCTGCCTCTCCATGTTGTCGGTGTGCCTGCACCTCCCCAGCCCTCCACGCGGCCAGCTGCCCATCCTGAGGTTTTCATTTGGGTTCCTCTCTCTATTGGCTGCATGTCCTGGGCTAATTTTCACTCCAGGAAGGTGACAGGAACCACTTTTCTCCTGGTCTTTACCTATCCAAGGGCATTTCCCTGCAGCCTCCAGTCCTGAAAATACTTGGCTGGTACATAACTCTTGGGCCACAAACTTTTCCCCTCAAAATTCTGAAGAGAACCTTTCTTTTCCCATGTGTGGCTTTCAGAGCAGAATCTGGGTGAGCCCGTTTCTTTCTTTCTTTCAAGGTACCTGTTTGTAAACGTCTCTTTGCTCAGTGAAGAAAACTTGGCAAAGAAAAATAACTGATCACCTGTAATCACACCAAACATAGATAAGACCTTGGTCTTTTACATCTCTTTTATTATTATTTTTTGTAAGAAACAACCATATATTCAAAGCTGAACTGAGAAGAATTACAATAAAAAAGACGTATAGGAGATGTTTTGTTAAACTTTTTGGGCTTTTTGGAAGAGAACTGGTGAGTGGCCCTGCTTCTGAATACAGGGTTTTTATTAATAGAAAATCACTTTCTCCTTGAGCTCATGAAATTAATTTTAAGCAAATCCTTAAAGCATGTCCACAGGACATGTCCACAGCATGTCCACATTGATTACTAACCTGGGCATGATGGCCTCATACCCCTCTGTCATCCTGTGGTGGGGGGTGCCCGTGGCTGAACTTGGAAACCTGGCACCTCTCAGCTCCCCTCCCCCACACCCGCCCACGTCTGATGGGTGGGGGAAGTCGATCCCGTCCATCCTCTTCCTCTCCTTTCCCGCTGCTCCTGTCCTAGATGAGGTCACCCCATCTCTCACAGGGACCACGGCCTGTCTCATCACTCTGCTCCCTCTCGTCACCTCAGGCACCTCACATGCCTCCTGGTTCCCTCAGGCTTCATCAGAGCCCTGAGGTCATGTGCTCTTCCTTCTTCCAGAAAGTTCTTACTTTCCATGACCATCACCGCCTCATCCTCTTTGGAGCCCTAATTATCTCCAGAACATATTCCTCCATCCAGTTCAGCATTATGTCTATACCTTGATCAAAGACCACCTCATCCAGGAAGCCTTCTCCGATTTCCTCTGAACTGCCCAGTACTTTCTCTGTCTTTCTCCGAAACACTTGCTACTTTGGAGTATGGTTTTTAAAGGTGTTTCCCAATGACCAATCTAGTTTTCCAAACCAAAACTCAGTGTGAGTGATCCGTCTGGAACAAGTGTGCTTTGGGAGAAAAAAAAAATTTAATGATTCTGGAACTTTTCTGGAAAGTCTAGGATATATGATGCTAGATTATTCTTCTTCCACTAAGAGAAACTATAAGAAAACGGAGCCAGACAGACCTGCTGAGCCACTCACTACCTGGGCAAACCAAATTTATTATCTGTAAAGTGAGGACAAGAGTGCGGTCATTGGAAGAGCGTGGTGGGAAGAAGAGGGCAGGAGTGACCATGGGTGTAATGCAGGGGGACAGGCTTTGGCAATGACAGACTCTGTCGATGCCCACTAAGGAACCCCTGTGATTGGCTCCAGAAACGACTCCTCTTTGGGCCCCTCCATCCCCGATGTCCCTCTTATGGAGACTCCCCACCGGCCTGAGAATTTCTGTCATCACCATGTAATCATTCTCCCCTCTCATGGAAAACAGATGGGATTAACAGATTGTAACTATTGTCTCTTGTTCTTAAGCAAGGTACACAAGGATCCGTGTGTCCCCTCACAGAAGACAGGCTTGATAGCTGCCACAGGAAAGGGAACATGTGAGGTCCACAAATACCCTCAGAGTTCCTCTTTGTTTAGAAAGCAAGCTCGCTTGGTGTATCAGTTAAAATCACGTTCAACCACGTGTGACTAAACACCCAAAATAACAGTGACTCAGACACAAGAGAAATTTATTTCTTTTCACATTAAAGAGATCCAGGAGAAGGAAATACAGAACTGACATGAGAGGGACATCAGGAACCTGGGCTCATTCTAGCTTACTGTTCCACCTTTACAAAGATGTGAGCCTCACAATCTAAGATAGCTGCTGGAGTCCCAGCCATCACATCCACATTTCAGACAGCGAGACAGAGGCAGGACTGAAGAAGGCCATGTTTCTAACTTAAAGTTGAATTCCTGGGCATTCCACCGGACATTTCTGCTTCTACTTCACCAGCCACAAAGTATCCCCTTAGCTGCAAGGGAAATGGGCACACGGTCTTCTGGATGAGTAGCAATGCGAGAGCTAAAAATCCGGGTACTCAGCCCCATCTGAGGTCAGCTGGCAGACGATTCCAGGGACTCCTAAAGGGGAAAACATAGTGAGGAACAAGAGATCTTGCCAGGTAACCTGGTGTTTTTTTGGTGTGGGTTTGGAGTTTGGGGGGGCTTTGTTTGTTTTGTGGGAGGTTGTTGTTGCTGAAATGTGGTCTGATTCAGTCACCCTAGCACAAAAAGTAGCATGTAAAAGGCCATAACAGGGTCTCCAATCTCTTACGGGACCGTGTTTCTCCAGTGACTGTTATGAAGACCTCCAGCCTCAAGGGGGAGTGTCTGAGTCAGGTTCCAGTGGGGACACAGGGACCAAAGCCTTCGCTGTGGGCGCTCCTGGAGCTCCTGAATCATGATCAGAGGAGAGAGACATCAGGAAGGGCAGAACATCTCACTCCAGGGCCCACAGGGGTGAGGCTCCCTGGGTCTGATTAACCGGAATACTAAAAGCGATGGGTGTTCACTGTGTATCCCAGGCGGCTGAAAGAGGAAGTTCTCAGCTGCGTGTGGAAATGCGGAGCTTGGTCTGAATCTTGGTGGCTTGTGAGCTGCTGCTTTGGGGTGGAGTCCTCAGGTGTTTGACAGGGCAAACTGGATCAGAAATGCGTGTGTGCACCCATTAGCATAACACTCTGATCCTAGATAAAAAGAGCTAGTACCATAAGATGCGGAGCCTGGAAGGGCATTTACAGGTGACACACACACACACACACAGACTTCCTTTACAGAGGAGGAACGTAGCCAGAGAGGAAAGGACTCGTCCAAGGTGACAAACCCAAGAGGGGGCTAAGTATGAGGAGCTACTGTGGGGAAATGAACTTGGCTGCCATTTGACTGGAGATAGCAAGCGATGACGATTCTTCCTGAAGCCAGGCCCCAAGGAAATGGGGCCCATCAAGGGGTTCCCTGCTGCCCTAACCCCTAGAGCCCAGCTCGGAATTCAGCAACTGGGGGCATCTGCAGAGATGCAAACACATCCAACCAGCTTCCCAAGCCCACGAGTGTGATGAGGTGGGACCACCTATGACTAGGGGGGCAGATCAGTCTGTCCTTGAACATGCGAAAACAAATGTCCCCAGATCCTCCATGTCTGTCCTGAGGGACCGGAGATGAGTCTAGACAAGCAGGAGGACGGAAAGGATGCTGCTCTAGCACCCAAAGATCTGACCCTGAACAACCCTGGACAGCTGAGGAATCTTGGGCGGGTCACAATGTGTCCCTGAGACTCTGCGCCCTCTCTGTGATGCGACGCTTCTAGACTAACTGATCGCAAAGTGCTGCCACAGGCATCAGCTCAACGGGGGAAGGAAAGATGGGGCAGAGAGGGGGCAGAGAGGGGGCAGAGAGCGGGCAGGGTGGAGCAAGGGAGGGAGGGAGCAGGGGGAGGACCGGGAATCTTCATCGGAACCTAACTTTCAATCTCCAGGGAGCCACTGCTCCTCTCTGTGTCTCTATTTCCTCATCAGCAAAATGCAATCGGAAAGCTCTGCCCTGACTACCTCATAGGATAACTGTGAGGATGGAGCATGGTGCTTTGCCACCTGCCAGACACTGTGTGCCATGCACAGGTGGGTGTTCTTAAATTCTATTTTTAGTTAATTGGATGGAGAATGGAGAGATGCAGACTCTGGTCTTGTGGTCCTGGATGAGCCCCTTCTCCCTGTCCTCTGTTTCTCCCTGTTCCAGGGGGAGGCTGGTCCCCTGGTTTGGCCCGAAGCCTCCACCCACTCATGTGTTGTCTGTTCTCTGAACCCAGTATTGTCACCTCACCTGAGTTTCAGATGCCTCAGGAGGTTGGGAGGCCTGGAGCTGGATTCCCCCGTGCTCAGGTGGCAGAGCCGGCCCCAAGCCTCGTGGCGTGCTGACGTGGCCACCTCTCCCTCTCTGTCTGCTTCATCGTCGGGGAGGCAGCAGAGGGTTCGCTCGCATTGGCATATTTAGGACTGCCCACTGAGTTATTACACTGGTGTTTGATGTGACTCTAAGTGCCATGTTGATGAATGAACGTTCCCAGAGGAGGCATCCGTCTTGTTTATCGGGCTTTAGCTCATTTACGTGTCCATCTTGGCTGCTGGAGTTGAAAACCATGTTAGGTAGATGGAAAGACGTGACTCAAACGCCATCTGTCCATTTCGACTCCATCGCCCTGTGTAAGCAGTGGAATGTTGTTTAACCCCGAGGGCGGGCCCCTGGGCCGTAAATCCAAAGAGCGTTTCACAGAATACTGTGGAGTTTTGCCAGTTTCCTAACATTTGGAACTGTCACATGGAATGATGGGGGTCTATGCAATGTTCTGGGTGACATTTGTGGGGTCCCCAGAAACCCTGATGGAGTTCCAGGAAGGCTAGTGGGGGATCAGCAACCATTCCACAGTTGGGGGAGCGATCCCACTCAGGCTCACGTGGAACCGACTGGGAAGCAGCTCAGGAACGTGGCAGGTGCAGAGCGCTGGTGCGCTGAGGTTCGGAGCCGGCCAGGCCTAGGCCAGGGACCCCAGGGAGGGGCAGACAAGAGCCAAAAGGACTTTATTTATAGACCTAGGTGGGGGGGCCGACCAACCCTCGGGTGATGGTGTGCTGACCCTTGGTTTAGGGCAGTGGCAGCTGCTGCTGTACACTGATTTCTGGTGAGTGGGCGTCTCTCCTGCCACCTGGCTCCAGCATCTTCAGCATGTGGCTCGGAGGGTGCTGTGCTCATCCCCTCAAGACTGAAAGGACAAAGGAGAAGGCACACCTCCCTTCCCTCCGGTCCCACGCATGAGAACTAGTCACCAGGTTCCACCAACACGCAGAGCGACCCGGCAAAGACCATTCCCACCACCACCCACTCCGAGGCAGCGAGTGAACCTTGGTGCACCCTGGCCTCGGCAGCAGACAGGTGATAGGGAAATTACCAGAAGAATTTGTAAGCCGCAGATTACGTGCGGAGTAAGTCTGGGAAAGGCTGAGGTTTGGAAAGAATTACTTAAGCCTCTCAGAGGCAAGAGGGGGTGAGGGGCATTCATAATTGAGAGGAAGAGGCGTGAGCAGGGGTCCGGCAAACAGGCAGGCAGGTCTGGAGCTGGGGGCCGTGTGTGCAATGCCCGGGACCCCCAGGCCTCGTCTTTAAGACCAACGAGAACCAGGAGGCGCGCGAGTGTGTCATCAAAAGTTATTCCTGTGGCCGCTGAGAGATGGCTTTGAAAGGAACAAGACTGGAGGGTGGGAAATCAAAGGGTTATTCACCGGCATGTACAAGCAGGAAACAGGAGGCCGGGTTCCAGGTCGTTTTAGGATATGACTCTGTGACATCTGTTAACAGGGTTGTAGGAATGTAGCTTCCTTGGTTGTGTGACTGGGGACCTTCAGAGAGATCAGAAAGCCAAGAGGAGGCAATCTGGGGTGAGAGGGGATGGGGCTCTTGGGTGTGCTGAGTTGGCGGAGTTGGGGGACACCGGGTGAGGAGAGAATGCCCACCAACACTGGCCCAGCAGGCTGCCGGCCGTGACCATTCCACAGACCAGGCGTCACGGCGCGCGCCTGCCCCCTGACGTCTGCATGGAGACCTGTCGGGAGACAGACTGCACCGTGGCGCAGTTTGGAGGGCATGTCACAACTGACACCAGACAATATTGATTTCAAACAGGTGGAAAATGCCAGCAGGCAAAGGTAGACAGGAAGAGGACCTCAATGCCCCTTCATCAGGAGTTGTGGATCAACAAGGCCAGATGCTGCGGCACAAAAATGCCAAGAATTTCCCTACCGTGTCCCGCAGACAAGCGGAGCCTGTAAAAGCTGGGACCAGTGGCCTGGAGTGGCAGGTCCGGCGGGAGCTCTCGGGCAGGGCAGGGGTGGTGAGTGGGACCTCCCGTCACCAATTCCGACCGGGTGATCCCAGACACACACCTCCGCAAACACCTATTCGGAGGGCAAAGACGCCATCACAGAAAAGCAGCAACGTCTTGATCCAAGTGTCCCAAAGTTGGGCTCTGGAAGGATCTCATGACCCAAACACTCGGAATCCCCCTCCTCCAGTGCACGGATGACCTGAAACTCAGTGTTGGTATTGTCAGGCCCCTCCTCTCGGGGACCCAGCCTCTCCTAGGCAGACCCATCCCGTGTTGTTGAGTCCTCACGACAACCAGGCCATAGGAGTACTCTGGCCATTTACCTGGGGGGCAAAGGAGGAAGGAATTTGCCCAGCTCCCACTGCTGGGACCCACAGACCCATTTCCATGCCAGCTTTAGAGTTAAGACTGGAGATCAAATGAGCTTGATCTCACGTCCTGTGACATCAAGGCCTCTCAGCTTGTGGGGCCTGGATTCAGGTTGAGCCTGTGACACGCAGGCCGAAAGTCCAAGGCGTGTGAGCTGGGAATCCCCCTTGGCCCAAATTCTCAACAGTACATTAAAAGGAACATTCACCATAAGCAAGTGGGATTAATCTCTGGGATGCAAGGATGGTTCAACATGTACAAATCAATATGACACATCATATGAATAGAATCAAAGGAAAATCATCTGATTATCTCAATAGACACAGAAGAAGCACCTGACAAAATACAACATCCTTTCAGAGTAGAAACCTTCCACGAACTGGGTGTAAAAGGAACACACCTCAATATAGTAAAGGCCATTATATAACAACGACACAGCTAACATCACATTCAATGGTGAAAGGTTGAAAGCTTTTCCTCTAAGATCAGAAACAAGACAAGATGCTCAGTCCCACCACTCCTATGCAACCAGGACTAGAAATCCCAGCTTAGCGCAAGCAGGCAAGACGAGAAACAGAAGGCGTCTAAATTGGAACATCCAAGATGGCGGAGTAGGTAAACACGGTACCCGCTTCGTTCTGTGAGCACACTAAAATTACAACGAAATTACTGAACAGCCAACATGGAGAACCAGCTGAAGTCCAGCTGAACAGAAGCGTTATAGCCAAGGGTACAAAAAAGAGGAGGCCACGGCCAGACTGGTAGGAGGGGCGCAGACACGAAAGGAGCCGAACCTC
>PVJL010015400.1:0-24435 GCA_004026885.1 Lyroderma lyra | reverse complement strand
ATTTTTGAATATTGGATTCCACTCTCTCCTGGCTTGTAGAGTTTCTGCTGAGAAATCTGATGCCAGCCTGATGGGTTTTCCTCTAAAGGTTATAGTTCTTTTTTCCCTGGCTGCCTTGAGAATTGTCTCTTTGTCTTTAGTTTTGGACATCTTTAGTACCATGTGTCTTGGAGAAGATCTGTTGGGGTCCAGGTATCTGCGGGACCTGTTTTCTTCTTGAACTTGGAGTTCCAGATCTTTCCATAGGTTTGGAAAGTTCTCATCTACGATTTGTTTGAGTATGCCCTCTGTAGATTGCTCTGCCCCCTCTTCTATTCCTATTATCCTGATGTTGTTTTGTCTCATGGAGTCGGATATTTCTTGCAGAGTTCTTTCAATCCTTTTGGTTCTATATTCCCTCTCTTCCTCTTTCTGAGCTGTTTCTATGTTCTGGTCTTCAATATCACTAATTCTTTCCTCCATCTGGTTGGTCCTGTTTCCTATGGCAGTTATTTCATTTCTCACTTATTTTATGGTATTATTTATTTCTCGTATTTCCATCTCAATCTTTCTTATGTTTTGAATTTCTTTGTTAAATTGTTCTTTTTGTTCACAGAGTTCCTTTTTTATGTCGTTTATATCTTTTTTATATTATTTATCTCAACTATGGTGTTCTGCCAATAGGTTTTCATTTCTCTCACAACCTTTAGAATGGCTGCTTCAAATTCTCCATCACTTAAATGAGACCCTTCCAGTTGTAACAGGCTATCTTCTAGGTAAATTTCATGTTCTTTCTGAGGAGTTTTAGTTTTTAAGGAATTCATCCTGTCCACTGGGTTCTTCCTCTTTGACATGAGGGCTTTATGTTCAGTGCCCAGATTATTGCTTTTGTAGTGTCTTGCTGTAGGGCAGACACTAGGTGGCACTGGGGGTCAAGTTTTGGGGAAGAGGGGGCTGTTTGTTTCTTGTTTCTGATCTCCTACTGCGTTTGGAGGCTATGTGCATATATCCTGTTGAGAGGCCAACAATACTTTCCAAAGGTGGCTCTGACTTCTGCCCTTTGCTGGGGAAGCTGTTTTTGCTAGCTGGGGTGAATGCTAGCAAATCAAATCAATCTTTCTTCCCAGCCCTGATTCAGTACCTGGCTGTCTAAAGGCTCACACTGCTTTCAGAACTCTGGGGTGCACAAGGAAGTGCCCGCTCCATAAGTTCAAAGCTGTGGGCCTGGCCTGAGACAGCAGGGTCGCCTTTGCAGCAGGCTGGGAACAGGAACTGCAGACCTGTGTAGGTCTCCGGGGGCTTAGAGCTGGGGTGTTATCTTTGCAGTTCAGAGTCCTCGCTCAGCCCTTCTACCACTCAAAAGTTCCAGAGGCTGGCTCCCAAACTCCTTCTGTCCCCAGCTCCCCAGTCTCTCTCCCCTCCCCCAAACTGCGCAGCTCCGAATAGTCAGCAGGGATCGCGTGGTCCTTCTCTGCTCCCTTCCCTCTCCCCGACTCGCCCCCTTCTCGCCAGCCTTCAGGTGTTTACTTGCGATTTGTGGGTTTCTCAACAGCCGGTTTGTCACTCAGGGTCCTCTTTCTTGGCTCCTGGACGGGCATTCAATTGTGTTTTCTGGGAGAGGCTTTAGGGACCTCCTCTCCAGTCGCCATCTTGTCTTCTCCCCCTCTGTATTTGTCTTTAACCTTTGCCTTTTTAATTATAATGTGTCTTGCTGTGGGCCTATTTCAGTTTAATTTGTCTGGGACTCTGTGTTTTCTGGGTTTGTACGTTTATTTCCTTCACCAGGTTAGGGAAGTTTTTAGCAATTATTTCTTCACGTAGGTTCGATTCCTCGCTTTCTCTCTTCTTCTGGCACTACTATGATGAATATTGTTGTGCTTGATGTCCAAGAGGCCTCTTAAGTTACTCTCATTTTTTTGGATTCTTTTTTCTTTTGACTGTTCTGACTTGATGTTTTCTGCTCATTTGTCTTCTAATTCACTGATTGGATCCTCTGCTCCATCTAGTCTCCTGGTGATTCCATCTGAATTTCAGTTACAGTATTCTTCATTTTTGATAGGTCCTATTTTATGGTTTCTGTGTCCTTCTTTATGCTTGCTAGCTCTCTGTTGACATTTTCATTAAATTCCTTCAGCATCCTTAAAATCATTGTTTTGAGCTTTGTATCTGATATAATAGGTTGCTGGCCTCTATTTTGTTTAAGTTTTCTTCTGGAGTTTTCTTCTGTTCTTTAATTTGAGACATTTTTGTGTTTCCTCATTTTGGATACCTGTCTGTATTTGTTTCTATGTATTAGATAGATCTGCCAAACCTCCCAGTATTGCTATGTAGCCTTACATAGTAGGTGCCCTGTAGATTCCTGTCCCTGTCTCCCTGGTTACTTGCACTGGGTGCTCCTGTAGATGATGGTTTGATGCCAGTGCTATGCCTGGAGCTACTTGGGAAAAGTCTCAGAGCACACCAATGCTGGTCACTGCCAGCCTAGGGCCTGTGGACTTAAATAGTTTTCCAAGGAAGATTGCAGGTGGGGCTGGATGCTCACCAGAGACAGTGCCTCTGGTGTTGGCAGAATTGGGTGAGGTGAGGTCTCAGTTAGTCAGTAGGATTGAGCAATTAAAACTCAACAGACCAATCAGGTTCAGATTTGGCCATGTTGGGGTGCAACATAGAAAAGATGGCTCCCACCAGCCAGCTGCATGGGAAGAGTGTGCATCCAGAAAAACTGCTGACTGTCCTCCAGCCGTTGCTCCAAAGTGACACACCTCAGTCTGCCACTCACATACCTCAAATGTCCCCTGAATCACTGTCCTGCCAGAGCCCAGAGTGGGTACCCAAGAGTGACTGAGTCTTCATGGGTACTTCAAGAGGACATATGGCTTTCCTGGAGCTTTCCATCCCAACTGGACTGTTGGAGTCTCCACTGTTTTTCACAGTCAGATGTGGGGCTCCTCCTTCCAAAACTAGTCCTCTGGTTAGGGAACCCAGTATGGGGCTGAGGTCCTTCGCTTCTCTAGGGAAAATCTCTGTGGCTGAGATATCCCTCCTGATTCTTTACCACCACAAGAGGATTGGCTCATTTCATGTCTTCACTCCACTTATCAGTTTCAGCATGGCCTTCTCTCTCTTGTATCCTTAGTTATAAAGCTCTGTTCAGCTAGACATCAGCTGGTTCTCCCAGTGGTTGTTGAATAATTTAGTTATAATTTTAATGTTTTCACAGAATGAAGTAGGCACAATGTTTCCCTATTCTGCCATCTTGGATCTTTTCTAAATTCTACAAAACTTTAGAAAAGAATTTAATACCTATCTTCTTCAAATGCCCCCCCCCAAAAAAAAAATGAAGAAGCAATACTTTCTAACTAATTTTATGAAACCAACATTACCCTTATACCAAAACCTGGTAAAGATAATACCAAAAAGAAAAAAAAAAGCTATAGACTAAAATATTTGACAAATATAAATGCAAAAATTTTAAATAAAATATTAGCAAATTGAATACAAGGAAACATTAGAAAGATTATATGTTAAAATCAAGTGGAGTTTATTCTATAGGAACAAGAATGTTTCAACACATGCAAATTGATCGATATCACACACCCATAAACAAAATAAAGGACAAAAATTATATGATTATATTACTAGATGCAGAAAAAAGTATTTGACAATATACAAAATCCATTTATGATTAAAATACTTTATAAAATGAGAATAGAATGAAAGTAACTCAACAAAATAAAGGTCATATATGACAAAACCTCAGCTAATATCACACTTAATGTTGAAAAACTGAAAGCTTTTCATCTAAAATTAAGAACAAGACAGGAATACACCCAGTCACTACTGTTACTCAACATAGTACTGGAAGTCCTAGACAGAGAAATCAAGTACATGAAATAAATAAAAGGCATCCAAATTGTGATTGAAGGTGTTAAACTGTTGCTTTTTGCAGCTGACATAATTGTTTATATAGAACACCCTAAAGACTCCACCAAAAATGTACTAAAGACAATAAACCAATACAGTAAATTTGCAGGATAAAAAATCAATGTATAAAAATCAATTGCATTCCTATATTAAAACAATGAAATTTCATAAAATGAAATAAAAACACAATTTTATTTTAGGAATTGCCTAAAATTTAGGAAAAATTTAAATATCTAGAAATAAACTCATCAACTTGCTTTTATTATAAGAAAGTAATGAAATGTTACTTCCACTCCAATGAGAACAACCAATGTCTTTCAAAGGCATATATGTCTTGATAATTAAAAGTGTATTGTTACATTTTGATAATTTAAATTCATCTTGTAAAGTTTCAATGTTTGTAAAATATGGAGCAGTGAATTTTTCTATGAAACTGTACTGTACTCCATAATATTCTAAGACAAATCTATCACTTACAGCATTCCAACAGTGATTGGTAATTCTAATTGTCTTTCATAACTCATATTAATTGCAAAATAGGGGTAAAATTAGAAATAAATCTTCCAAAACAAAGATTGTTTTTATTATAATATTCTTCCTTACAACAATTTAAAAACGAAAACCAAAGAGAACTTTAAGATGAAGCATTACAAATAATAAATAGCAAACAATAGTTAGCAGACTCTATTTTCTACAACTACTATATACAATGAATTTATAATATATAATCCATACTATATCATTAAGTCTCTGTGAATAAAAGCCTAAGTGTGGTTTAGGGTATTTCCAAAGTTTGATCAAGTGGCCAAGTATGTTTACAATTATGCTTCTTACAATTTGATTTTTAAAAATGGAGAAAGAAAGAAGGCTTTTATATAATGATAAAGATGTTGATTCGTTAAAATGATAGAATAATTGAAAATGCATATGTATCAACATCAGAGCACCTGAGTATATAAAGTAAATATTAACAGAACTAAAAGATAAAAACAGTAGTAGAATAATGGTAGGATATTATAATATCTCACTTTCAACAATAGATAGATTATTCAGGCAGAAAATCAATGCAGAAATAGGAGACTTGAACAATACTATAGAGCAACAAAACTAACAGGTATATAAAGAACACTTCATGCACAAATGTGCAATACACACACATTTTTTTACAATGTTTTGATTCTACAATTACATTTGACATACAATATTAGATTAGTTTCAGGTGTACAACACAGTGATGAGACATTTATATAACTTACAAACTCATCACCCAGATAAAAGTGGTACTTTTCTGGCACAATACATAGTTATTACAGTATTATTGACTGTATGTCCCATGCTATACTTTACATTTCTATGACTACTTTATAACTATAAATTTGTATTTCTTAATATCTTTCCCTTTTTCACTCACCCCTACCACTCCCATCCCATGTGGCAACTATCAAAATTTTTTCTAGTTCTATGGATCTATTTCTGTTTTGTTTGTTTATTCTGTTATCTGGATTCCACATATAAGTGGAATAACATGACAATTGCCTTTTTCTTTCTTACTTACTACATTCAGCAAGACACCCTCCAGGTCCAAACAGGTTGCTGCAGATGGTAAGATTTCATTCTTTTTAATTGCTGAGTAATATTCCATTGTATGTATGGACTACCTCATCTTCACTTTGTACATTTATTATTATTTTATATTAACATTATGTGTACAGTATAGTGGTTAGATATTTATATAATAAGTGATCCTTCTGACTAATCTAATAACCATCTGGCTCTATACATAGTTATTACCTATCATTTTCTATGCTTTACTTTATATCCCCATGACTGTTTTAAAACTATCAATTTGTACTTCTTATCCCTTCAAATTTTTACCTTGCTCCTAACCCCTACTCCAAACTATCACCCCCAATAATCTAGAACCCATCTGACACCATATATATATATATATATATATATATATATATATATATATATATAGGGTCTGGCACAAATAAATGCCTTTTTTATAAACTGGTAATCTATACCAACTCTTTTATTACAAAATTATAAGCATGTATAGTTATGATTTTGTAATAAAATCATCTCAGTCTTCCACTCTCCAGCTCAGCAAAAGCTGCCGGGGTCTTCTCTGAGTCTCTCCCTTGTAGATGCTGATTCACTATGCAGTTACAATGCTGCATGGAAGCCAAGACCAGACCTTCCATGTGGCCCCTCCATCTAGCCAGGCACCTCAGATGAGAGCTGAGACCAGGCCAGCGCTGGCAAGTCAGCCACCACCAGCAGTTCCATCATCTGCTGTTGACTCACCTGCTGCTGCACCCTGGCAGCCAGGTCTAATGGCCCAGATGGCAAGCACTGCAGCTGGTGTGGCTGTGGGCTGCTGTTGGCCACACACTAGGTCAGGCCATCACTGGGGGCTTCAGTGGAGGAAGTAATACTGAGCCCTCCAGGCCTGACATCACTTACCAGGAGCCTCAGGGAACCCATCCAGCATACCACCACCACCAGCAGCAGCAGTTTGGCCTGTACTACTATGAGATGAAACAGTTTTTGTACTGTGCCCAGAACCAGGGAGACCTTAAACTTTGTGAGGGTTTCAGTGAGGTGCTGAAACAGTGCAGGTTTGCAAATGGATTAGCCTAATCAAGAAGTTCAGATTGAAGACATGGAAAATCATCTCTCATGACCAAGTTAATGTAGTATAAAAATATAAATGATGATGAAAGTTTTAAGTATAAAACCACCAGTTAAACCTCTCCTCTATCACTAATAGCTTCCTTGTCTCAAAAGTGTAATGGAACAGGGTGATTGTACTCTACAGAAGTTCATTTCAATGGTATTGAGTTTGGGGCTGAGCAGGTGTTTGTGTGGCCTCCTTAAACTAGCTTTTGTGATGTTATTGTTTGTGAATCAATTAGAATAAAGTGATTTTCTTCCAAAAAACACCATAACTCAAGAGCAGGCATTACTTTTGCCAAATCCTGTAGTTACTACAATAATTTTGACAATATTCCTTATGCTATACTCTACATCCCAATAATTACTGTGTAACAACCAATTTGTACTTCTTAATCCCTTCTCCTTTTTTCAACTACACCCTCAGTTTGCCTATCTGGCAACCATCTAAATGTTTTATATATCTATGAATTTGTTTCTATTGTGTTTATTTTCTTCTTTATATTTCACATATAAGCAAACCCAAATTGCATCTCTCTTTCTCTGGTTGACACTCCACTTAGCACAGGACCCTCCCTGTCTTTTAATTGGAGTTTTTAATTCATTTAAATTAAATGTAACTGTTGATAGATATGTATTCCCATTTTATTATTCATAATTTTTACTTTTTACCATCTTAAAGAAGTCCCTCTAACATTTCTTGTAACACTGGTTTGATGGTGATGAACTACTACAGTTTTTTTATTATTTATTTGGTCTGGAAAGCGCTCCTTTGATTTTATTTTTTTAATTTTTTTTAATTCATTTTTATTGTTAGACTTATTGGGATGACATCTGTTAGCAAGGATTACATAGGCCTCAGGCATACAATTCTACAGTGCATTGTCAACTTGATGTATAATCAGTTCATCACCTAATGTGACCTTTGATTTTAAATGACAACATTGCTGCATAGAGTAATCTTGGTTGAAGGTCATTATTTTTCATTATGTTGAATATTTTCTGCCAATTCATTCTGGCCTGCAGAGTTTCTGTTGAGAAATCAGCTGAGAATCTTATAGAAGCTCTATTATAAGTTTCTATAATAGTTGCCTTTCTCTTGCTGCTATTAGAATGTTGTCCTTGTCTTTAACTTTTGCCATTTTAATTACAATGTGTCTTATGAGTTAATCTTACTTGGGACTTTCTGTGCTACAAGATTTGTATGTTTATTTCCTTTGCCAGGTTAGGGAAATTTTCAGTCATTATTTTTTCAAATAGGTTCTCAATCCCTTGCTCCCTTTCTTGCCCTTCTGGTACCCCTATATGTGAATGTTGTTACACTAGTGTTGTCCCAGAAGTCTCTTAAATTATCCTCATTTTTAAAAATTTTTTCTTGCTGTTCTGATTGAGTATTTTCTGCTACTTTTTCTTCCAAATCACTCATGCAATCCTCTGCTTTATCTAATCTGCTGGTACATTCTTCATTTCAGTTATTTTATTCTTTATTTCTGTCTTTTTTAATGATTTCTATGTCCTTTTTTAGGCTTGCTATCTCTTTGTTGAAGTTTTCACTAAATTCCTTGAGCATCCTCATAACCATTGTTTCAAACTCTGTATCTTATAATAGGTTGTTTGCCTCCATCTTGTTTAGTTCTTTTTCTGGAGTTTTTCTACTCTTATTTCATTTCGTACATATTTCTTTGTTTTCTCATTTTGGATGCCTCTTTGTATTTATTTCTATGTATCAGGCTGCTTTGATACATATCCCAGTATTGCTAGGTAGTCTTATGTGTTAGGTGCCCTGTGGGGTCCTGGCACCGTTCCCTAGTAACCTGAACTAGGTATTCCTGTAAATTTTGGTTTGGTGCCAGTGTTGTGCCTGGAGCTATGCAGCAAAAGTTTCAAAGCACAGTTTTGCCAGTTATCACCCACCTGGAGCCTTCAAACTCTGATATTAATAGTTTTCCAAGAAGGATTGTAATATGGGCAGGTCTGGCAGCTCCCCAAATTAAGTGTCTCTGGTATTGGGGAAATTCATTAAGTTGGGTTCCCATTGAGTCAGCAGGTTGGAGGGAATAGAGCTCACCAGAGTAAACAAATTTAGACTTGACCATATCAAGAAAGGGCATAGCATAGAAATGATGGCACCCAATCACCAGTTGCCTGGGAGAAGGACCTAATGATACTCAGCAATGGGGTATATAGCACTTTTTCTAAGATGAGTTCACCAAATTAATTGTCTGACCTTGTAGAGTCTATCTAGAAGCAAGTAACTGGATAATCTAAATAGACTAATCAACAGTGAGAAAATTGAAACAATTATTAAAAAGCTCTCCAAAAGCAAAAGTTCAGGAAAAGACAGTCTCACTAACAAGTTTTGCCAGGCATTGAAAGAGAAATTAACACCTGTCCTCCTCAAACTCTTCCAAAAAATTGAAGAAGAGGCAATATTTTTCATCTCATTTTGAGGCCAACATTACCTTAATACCAAAGCCTGGTAAGGATAGCTTGTGCACACATGTACACACACACACACACACACACACACACACACACACACACAAACACACACACACACACACACACACACACACACACACACACATACACACACACACAACTATAGACCATTATCTCTGATAAATACAGATGTAAAAATCCTAAACAAAATACCAGCAAATAATAATATAAAAATGCATTAAAAAGATTATACATCATGATCAAGGGGACTCATTCAAGGGGCACAAGGGTGGTTCAACATATGCGAATCAAGCCATGTGAAACACAACATAAAATTAAATATAAAAACCATATGATTATCTCTATAAATGGAGAAAAAACATTCGATGAGATACAACATCCATTTGTGATCAAAACACTTAATAAAATAAGTATAGAAGGAAAGTACTTCAACATAATTAAGGCCATATATGTATGACAAACCCTCAGCTAATATCATACTGAATGGTGAAAAAATGAAACTTTTTCTTCTAAATTCAGGAAAAAACAGAGATGTGCCCTGTCACCACTGGTATTTATCAGAGCACTGGGAATTTTAGACGGTGCAATCATGCAAGAGAAATGAATATAAGGCATCCAAATTGAGACTGAAGAATTTAAACTGTGACTTTTTGCAGATGACATCATCTTTTATATAGAAAATTCTATAGACAACACCAGAAAAGTATTAGAAACAGTAAATGAATACAGTAAAGTTGCAGGATACAAAATCAGTGTACAAAAATCTATTTTATTTTTATATACTAACAATGAAACTTTAGGAAAAATGAAAAAGTAACATACCTCTTGCAATCAAAACAAAAAGAAGAAAATACCAAAGAATAAACTTAACAAAGAACATGAAGGACTTACACACAGAAAACTATAAGACACTATTAAAATGAACTGAGGAAGGCACAAAGAAATGGAAATATACTCCATATTCATGGATTAGAAGAATCAACATAGTTAAAATGGCCATATTATCCAAAAGTAATATATAGATTTAATGCAATTCCCATAAAAATCCCATAGACATTTTTAAAAATAAATAAATAAATAATCAGATTTGTATAGAACCACAAATGACCCCAAATCACCAAAGCAATACTACAAAAATAGAATAAGTTTGGAGCCATCACACTACCTGACTTTAATCTATACTACAAAGCATCATTAATCAAAACAACTTGGTACGGGCAGAAAAACAGACACACGGAACCAAGAAACACAATTAGAAACCCAGAAATAAACCCACAAATATATGAACAGATAATTTTTGACAAAGGGGAATAAAATATACAATGGAGAAAATAAATTTTCTTTAGTAAATGGTGCTTTTGAAATTGGAAAACCATATTCAAAACAATGAACTGCAATTGAGAATTGTCACCATATACCAAAATTAACTCAAAATGGATCAAAGACTTCCACATAAGACCTGAAAGAATAAACTTTAGAGAAGAAAGCATCAGGACTAAACTTATAGACCTCAGGTTCAGGGAGGGCTTTATGAACTTGACCTCAAAAGTAAGGAAAGCAAAAATAAATGAATCAGACTATCAAACTAAAAAGTTGTTGCACAGTGAAAGAAACCATCAACCAAACTAACAGGCAACCAACCAAATGGAAGGTAACATTTGCAAACAATGCCTCTGATAAGGGCCTAATATCTAAAATATATAAAGAACTCATACAACACAATGACAACAAAATCCAGTTTTAAAAGGGGCAAAGGAAATGAACAAACATTTCTCCCATGAAGAAATACAAATGGCCAACAGATACATGAAAAAATGTTCAACTTCACTAGCTGTTAGAAAAATGCAAATTGAAACCACAATGACATATCACCTCATACTTGTTAAAATGGCTATAATCAATAAGACAAGGAATAACAAATGTTGGAGGGGCTGTGGAGAAAAAGGGCTGGTGTGAATGTAAATTTATTCAACTACTATGGAAGATAGTATGAAGGTTCCTCAAAAAATTAAGAATAGAATTAACATATGACCCAGCAAGCCCCCTTCTGGGTATCTACCCCCCAAAATTGAAAACCTTAGTCTGCAAAGACATGTACCCCAATGTTCATCACAGCAGTTGACAGTGGCCAAGTCATGGAAACAACCAAAGTGTCCTTTGATAGATGACTGGATAAAGAAGTGGTACATTTACACAATGGGATATTACACAGCTATAAGAAAAGATGAAATACTGCCATTTGTGACAACATGAATGGACCTTGAGATCATTATGCTAAGCAAAATAAGCCAGACAGAAAAAGTCAAGAACCATATGACTTCACTCATAAGTGGAATATAAAACTGAAAGTAACAAAAAAAACCCCAACAAAATTTCATGGACACAGTCAATAGTTTAGTGGTTATCTGAGAGTAAGTGGTAGCAGGATAGGGAAGGAGGGAATCAAATACATGGTAAAAAATAAAAGAACTGACTCTGGATGGCGATTACACAATGCAAAACAGAGATGATGTATGGTAGTATTGTATACCTGCTACCTATATAATTTTTACTAACCACTGTTACCTCAATAAATTTAACAATAAAATTTTTATTATAAATTTTAAATAAGTAACCTACCTTTATACACCCTAAGGAACTAGGAAAAAATATAGAATATGTCCCATTTTAGGAGAAAAAAAAAACAATGAAGATAAGATGAGAAATAAATTAAAGAACAGAGTAAAACAATAGAAAA
Source organism: Lyroderma lyra (assembly GCA_004026885.1). Taxonomy (NCBI): domain Eukaryota; kingdom Metazoa; phylum Chordata; class Mammalia; order Chiroptera; family Megadermatidae; genus Lyroderma; species Lyroderma lyra. Next base: position 12,653 of record PVJL010015400.1, on the reverse strand, counting down.
AAATAACAAAACTAAGAGCAAAATTCTTGAAAAAATAAACATAATTGGTATTTAACTAGAATAACTAAGAAAAATAGAGAGAAGAAAAAAATAAAATAAAAAATGAAAGAGAATTTATATGTATACCCACACACACACATATATATATATATATATATATATATATATATATATATATATATATATATATTCTAAAATACAAAGGATTATAAAAGACTATAAGAACAATCATACACTAATAAATTAAATAACCTAGTCACAGCAATCATGATTATATGAGATTTATTCCAGGATGCAAAGATGGTTCAACATATGCATATCTATAAATGTGATACAGTGTCATAGTCAAATTACAGAGTAGGTTAACCCTGTCCTCACATCTGCCATGATCACATTAAAATTACAACTAAATTAAAGAACAATCAACCTGAGGAATCATCTAAAGACTAGCTGAAGAGAAGTCTTATAATTAAGAGTATAAGAGAAAAGCCACATTGACTGGTAGGAGAGGTGGAGACATGAAACAGCCTGGCCCACTACCCATATGTGGCAGTTAAGGATCTGGAGACCTAGCAATTCCACCTCTGGGTATTTATTAAAAGAATTCCCAAACATTAATTCAAAAAGTTATTTGCACCCCTATGTTCACTGCAGCATTATTTACAAAAGCTAATATATGGAAGCAACCTATGTACTAATCAATAGTTAATTAGATAAAGATTTGGTATATACTCGTATATACACAATAAAATATTACCAGGCCATAAAAAGAATGAAATCTTACCATTTGTGACAAGATGGATGGACTGAAACTATATTGTGCTAAGTGAAATAAGTCAGACAGAGAAAGCAAATACCATATGATGTCATTTACATGTAATTTAAAGAACAAAATTAATGAACAACCAAAACAGAAACAGATTCACTGATGCTGAAAAGAAACTGATGGTTGCCAGAAGGAAAGGAGTTTGGGAGGCTCAGAGTAAAAGAAGGAATTAAGAAGTACAACTTGGTAGCTACAAAATTGTCATGAAGATGTAAAGTAAAGCATAAGGAATATAGTCAGTAATGTTGTAATAACAATATGTAGTGCCAAGTGGGTACTAGACTAATCAGTGGGGTCACTTCATAAATTATATGTGTCCTACCACTATGTTGTACACCTAAAACTAACATTAAATAATATTTAACATCAACTAAAATTGAAAAATAAAAATAATACACCATATTAACAGAATAAAGGACAAAAATCATATGATTATCTCAATGCAGAAAAGACACTTGACAAAATTAAGGAATTTTTCATAAAGAAAACTCTCAACAAGTTAGGTATATAAGAAGTGTAGTTTAATATTGTAAAAGCCCTATGTGACAAGCCCAAAGCTGATAACATTCTTAATGGTGGAAAGCTAAACACTTTTCCACTAAGGTCAGGAACAAAATAATGATGCTCACTCTCACCACTTTTATTCAATATAGTACTGGAAGTTTTTATCCAGAGCAGATTAATTAGGCAAGAAAAGGAAGAAAAAGGCATCTCAATTAAAAATGAATAAGTTCAATGGTTTCTGATCTTATTTATAGAAAATTCCAAAGATTCCATATTAGAATAAACAAATTTAGTAGAATTGCAGAATACAAAAAGAGACAATTGAGATTGCACGAAACTAAAAGTTTCTGCACAGCAAAAGAAACAGTCAACAAAATGAACAGACAATTTATGGAACAGGAGAAAGCATTTGCAAAGTATACATCTGATATCCAACTTATATTAAAGAACTTGTATATAACCCAACAATCTGATTTTAAAATAGGCTAAGGAACTGAATAGGAATTTTTAAAAATAAAATGGTCAATAGGTACATATAAAGGTGCTCAGCATCACTAATAATCAGAGAAATACAAATCAAAATCACAAAGAGATATCACCTCAGAAATGTTAAATTGGCTATTATGAAAAAATAACTAGTGTTGTTGAGGGTGGAAGAAGAGAGAAACCTGTATTGTTTGTGGTTATATAATTTGGTGCAGCTATTATGGAAAACACTACAGAAGTTCTTCAAATTTTTAAAACAGAAGTACCAGATATTTCAGCAATCTCACTTCTCAGTTTATATCCAATAAAAATAAATTCACTACCTTGAAGTTATCTATTCTCTCATGTTCATTGTAGTATTATTCACAATAGCCAAGATATGGAATTTACTTGCCTCCATCAATGAATAAATAAATAAAGATAATGTGGTATACACATACCATGAACATTATTTAGCCTTTATAAAAAAATTGTATCATTTGTGACACCTTGAATATCCTTGAGGACATGTTAAGTGAAATAATCCAGGCACAGAAAGACAAATACTTCATTATTTCAAATATATAATGTCAAACTCATACTAACAGAGAGTAGAATAGTGCTTATGAGGGGGCTGGAAAGTGGGGGAAATGGGGACATGTTTGTCAGTGAGTACAAATTTTCAGTTATATAGAATGAATAAATTTTGGAGATCTAACATATAGCATGGTGAATATCATTATTAATACTGTATAATACACATGAAAGTTGCTTAGAGTTTATCTTAAATGTGCTTCACAAAAGAAAATGTAGTTATGTGAGGTGATGGATATGTTAATTTATTTGATCATGGCAATCATTTTATAATGAATACATATATGAAAACACATTTTAAACCTTAAATATATACATTTTTGTCAATCATACCTTAATAAAGCTGGAAAAATTGAAAAATAAATAAAACAAACAGCATACACACAGATAAAATATGCATGCAAAAAGTGATTGTTTTTATCAAACTAATTTCAGAGTTAGGAATAGCAAGTTGTTTTAAAATACCTACCAAATTAATTGTGGGCAATACAATTATAAAATATTAGAAAAAGTCATTTATATATAGAATGATTTTGTACCTGTATTATTTCAGCAATACTATGTTATTACTACATTTAAATAAATTAAAAGCTATAAAAATGTTGCATTAGTGTTTTGTTTAAACAAGAAATATAACAAAAAATCCTAATTAGCAAATTAATGTTCAATAAAAAGACCTTTGTATCTACATTTAAAATGATGTGTGATTGTACATTTGCTTTATATATTTTAATTTACAGGAATAAGAATGGCATCAGACTTCTATGCAATACTTGCTAGCTTTCACTGGCAATGTCTTCAAAGTTCCTAAATAAAATAAATTTAAGTCTAAATTCTATGAACACATAAATTACAGCAACCTCAGATTTGATAACAATTTTAGGTAAGTCTAGTACTAACCAAATTAGAAAACTTTATAGCTATTATTAGAATGAGCATCTCTGCACTCATTACTTTCATACTTTTTCCTGTATCCTTTTTTGTTTCTTATATAGCATTCCTCCTCATTTTGAGATTCCTAGTTCCCTACAATTTTCAAGGGGATAATTAACTTAAAAATGTATTCACATGGAAGAGTTCCAAGATGGTAGAGTAGGTAATCACTGTGTCTGCTTCATTCCATGAACACATTTAAATTATAATTGAATTATTCAATGACAAACATGGAGAACCATCTGAAATCTAGGAGAACAGAAGCTAACAATGAAGAAAAGAGGAGACGACAGTGAGACTGGTAGGAGGGGTGTAGACATTAAAGGAGCCAAACCACCAGTGGTGGTAGAGAATCAGGAAGGATATCTCAGCTGCAGAGGTTTCTCACAGAAGAGCGAGGGATCCCAACCCCATATCAGGTTCCCTAGCCTGGAGCATGGGTACTGGGAAGAGGAGACCCACAATATATTACTGTGAAAAACAGTGGGGATTCCGAATTTCTTGGTTGGACAGAGGACTGCAGGAAACCCAGGTATTCTCTTAAAGTGCCTACACAGATTCAATCACTCATGGGTACTCACTCTGTTTTCCAGCAGCAGGACAATTACTCAGGGAGTATTGGAAGTATATGGGAGTATACTGAGGTGTGTGGCTTTGGGGCAAGGGCTGGAGGAAAGTCGCCACTAATTCTGAGTGTGGTCCTCCTTCCATGCAGTCAGCAGGTGGGGACCATCTTTCCTGTGTTGTGCCTCTAATACATGGCCAATTCTGAACCTGATTGGTCTGGTGAGGTTCACCCACACCATTCTGCTAAGTAAGTGGGAACCCACCCTATCCAACTCCTCCAATGCCAGAAGAATTTTCTCCAGTGAGAAGCCAGCTTTACCCACATTGCAATTTTTCTTCAAAAACTACCAAAATTTGCAGGTCCCAAGAGGGTGTCAACTGGCCTCAGTGTGCTCTGAGACATTTGCTAAGTAGCTCCAGGTACATCACTGGCACCAAACCAGATTCAACAGGAGCACACAGTACATGTGACCAGGGATACTGTGCCAGGGCCCCACAGAGCACCTACTACATAAGACTATCCAAGAATAATGGGAGACATAGCAGGTCTACCTAATACATAGAAATAAACACAGAGAGGCATCCGAAACATGGAAACAGAGAAATATGTCCCAAATAAAAGAACAGCAGAAAACTCCAGAAAAAAATAGTTAAATGAGATGGAGGCAAACAAACTAACAAAGATGGAATTCAAAATAATAATTGTAAGGATGCTCAAGGAACTTTCTAAAAACTTCAACAAAGAGATAGCGAACCAAAAAAGGGACCCAGTAACAAATATAACGTGACAAGAAAAAAGAAAAAACAACAACAAAGAGTGAAAGCATTTCTTATTAACATATTTACAGAGGGACTTGCAATATGGCGACCATAGAGGGGATTCTAAAACTTTTCCTGGAAAATACAATTGACCAAACAGAAACCAACACCGAATCCCTGAGTGATACAGTCTCAACTGAGAGATGCATGCACCAGAAGAAAACACCTGAAGGTCAGAGAATGAGGGGCAAACAGGAGAGGAGGAAGGAAGCAGAGCAGAGCCGGAATGCATGGCTGCAGATCATGACCGAACCAGGGCTGACTGAAATAACTAGGAGAAAGCCAGGGGACACTGGCCAAAGAACAACACATTCCTGGGCAGGTCGGGGGCAGAATGGTGACAGGACTGGAGGTGAGATGCAGCTGAAGTGCTGTGAAAAAGTGTGTGAACTGGACCAAAAAGCAGTGCATTAGAGCCTCTGGGAGGGCCAGAGTTGGAACTGCCCTAGGTGATAACAGAACCCCAATCTGCAGTGTCCTGCCTATGACCACAGGTTGGCTCTGGGTGAGTTTGAAACTGAAAGCTGGCTACTGTGGAAAAATTAAAATGCTGAAACACAGTCTTAGATGAAACACAAACCCAAAAGAAGGGAGAAGAGCATTAGTTATTCGGCCCCCTAAAAACAATTACAGCCTGATCACAGCTTGCCTTGCAAATGTCATGACAAAAAATAGCCTCAACAAATTCAAGAAAATTCAAATTATACTAAGTGTATTCTCAGACCACAAAACTTTAAAATTAAAGGCCAACTGCAAAAAAACAAAAAAAACAAAAACAAAACAAAACAAAAAAAACAATCACATATACATTGAGATTAAACAACATATTACCAAATAATGGCTGGATCAAAGAACAAATGAAAGCAGAGATTAAAAATGCAAAGAAATTAATGACAATGAAAATACAAGATATCAAAATTATTGGAATGCAAGAAAAGCAGTAATAAAAGGGAAATTTATATCATTACAGGCCTATCTTAAGAAATAAGAAAAATCACAAGTAAACACCCTAACATACCATCTTAAAGAACTAGATAAAGAAGAAACAAAAAAAAAAACAAAAGTCAGCAGAAGAAAAGGAATGATAAAAATTACAGCAGAGATAAATGAAATTGAGAACAGGAAGACAATAGGAAAAATTAATGCAAGAATGAGCTGTTTCTTTGAAAACTTGAACAAAATTGACAAAAGCCTGGTTAGGCTGACCAAAAGACAAGAAGAAAGGACACAAATAACCAAAATTAGAACTGAAGGGGGAGAAATTACCACTGATACCACAGAAATATGAAGGATCATAAGAAAATATTATGAAGGGCTTTATGTCACAAAATTTAACAACCTAGAAGAAATGGACACGTTTCTAGAAATATATAGTCTACCTAGAGTGAACCAAGACCTGGATAATCTAAATAGACCAATCAATAGTAAAGAAATTGAAACAATCATCCAAAACTTCCACAAAAGCAAAATCCCCAGATCAGATAATCTTGCCAATGACTTTCACCAATCATTCAAAAAACAATTAATGCCAATTTCCCCTGACCCTTCCAAAAAATTGAAAATGAGGCAATACTTCCCAACTCTTTCAATGAGGCCAACATTATCCTAATGCCAAAGCCTGGTAAGGGCAGCACAGAAAAATAAAACTATCGACCAATATTTCTGATGAACAAAGGTGTAAAAAATTTAAACAAAATATTACCAAATAGAATACAACAATGCATCAAAAAAATTACACAGCACAATCAAGTGGGATTTATCCCAGGAGCACAAGGATAGTTCAACATGCACAAATCAATCAATATGATACAACACATAAACACAATAAAAGATAAAAACCATATGATCATACCAATTGATGCAGAAAAAGCATTTGACAAGATATAACATCCATTTATGATCAAAACATTGAATAAAATAGGTATAGAAGGAAACTACCTTAAAATAATAAAGGCCATGTATGGCAAACCCGCAGATACTATCATACTGGAAGGGGAAAAGCTGAAGGCCATTCCCCTAAAATCAGGAACAAGACAGGGATGTCCCCTGTCACCACTGCTATTTAATATAGTACTGGAAGTTCTAGCCAGGGCTATCAGGCAAGAGAAAAGAATAAAATGTGTCAAAATTGAGAGAGAAGTCAAACTGTCACTATTTGTCAATGATATGATCCTTTACATAAAACATTTCAAAGACTCCACCAGAAATTGTTTCTATTAGAAACAATAAATGAATACAGTAAAGTTGCAGGATACAAAATCAATGTACAAACATCAACTGCATTTCTATATACAAACAATGAAATACAGTAAAAGATATCAGAGAATCAATTCTTTTTGTAGTTGCAATAGAAAAAAATACCTGGGAGTTAACTTGACCAAGCACTTGATAAATGTGACTTATATACTGAAAACTATAAGACACTATTAAAAAAAATAAAGAGGATACAAAGAATAGGAAAGATATTCCCTGTTCATGTACAGAAAGACTTAACATTGTGAAAATGGCCATATTACCCAAAGCAATATACAGACTTAATGTAATTGCCATCAAAATTCCATAAACATTTTTTCAAGAAATAGATTTTCAAAATTTCAGATTTGTATGAAACAACAAAGAACTTTGAATTGCTAAAACAAAACCACATAAAAACAAAAAGTCTGGAGGTATCATGTGCCCAGATTTCAATTTATACTACAAAGTGTTAATAATCTAGCCAGCTTGATATTGGCAGAAAAACAGACACACAGACCAATGGAACAGAATTGAAAAGCCAGAAATAAATCCACAAACACATGGACAAATAATTTTTTATAAAGGAGTGAAAAATATACAATGGAGAAAAGAAAACCTCTTCACTAGATGATGCTGGGAAAATTGGAAAATCATATGCAAAAGAATAGATCGGAGCGATGAACTGTTACCATATACTAAAATTAATTCAAAATGTATTAAAGATCTCTTCATGAGATGCAAAACAATAAACTCTATAGAAGAAAACATTGGTACTAAACTTATAGATCTCAGGCTTAAGGAGGTCTTCATGAACCTGACCTTAAAAGTAAGGGAAGTAAAAGCTAAAATAAATTAATGGAGATAAAGGAATGGAACTATATCAAATTTAAATTTTTCTGCACAGCAAAAGAAACCTTCAACAAAGCAAAGAAATAGCAAACCGAGTGGGACAAAAATTTGCAAACAAGGCATTTAATAAGAGATTAATATCTAAAATATATAAAGAATTAGTACAATTCAACACAAAAAATCAATTGAATTAAAAATTGGGCAGATGACCTGAACAGACACTTTATCCATGAAGCCATACAAATGGCCAACAGACATACAAAAAAATCCACAACCTCATTAGATATTAGGGAAATGTAAATCAAAACCACAATGAGATATCACCTCACACCTGTTACAATGGCTGTTATCAACAAAGTAAGAAATAAAAAGTGTTGAAGAGGTTGTGGAGAAAAAGGAACCCTCACACAATACTGGTGGGAATGCAAATTGGTAAAACTGCTATAGAAGACAGTGTGGAGGTTCCTCAGAAAATTGAGAATGGAGTTGCCATATGACCTGGCAATCTCCCTTCTGGGTATCTACCCCCAAAATTTGAAACCTTAGTCTGCAAAGACTTATGTGACCTAATGTTCATCCCAGCACTGTTCATGGTTGTCAAGTCATGGAAACTATCTAAGTGTCCTTCATATAGATGACTAGATAACGATGCTATAGTACATATATACAACGGAATATTATTGAGCTATAAGGAAAAATGAAATACATTTGCAACAAAATGAATGGACCTTGAGATCATCATGGTAAGTGAAATAAGTCAGACAAAAAAAGACAGGAACCATATGACTTCATTCAGGACTATGAGGACTATAAAACTGAAAGCAACAAAGAAACACTCAGACACAATCAATAATTTAGTGGTTAGCTGACAGCAAGGTGAAAGAGGAGGGAGGGGAAGAAAACTCCCTGATGATTGAAAGAGTGCTGACTCTGGGTGGTGAGTAGTTTTCTGTGTATAAGTCTGTCACATTTTTTAATCCCCAGGTATTTCATTCTTTTTGTTATGATAGCAAAAGGAATTGACTCCCTCATTTCTTTTTCTGAAGATTGTTTGTTTACAGGAATGCTGTTTATTTTTGTACATTGATTTTGTATCCTGTGACATTACTGTATTCATTTATTGTTTCTAATATTTTCCTGGTGGAATCTTTGGAGTTTTCTATATAAAAGATCATATCATCTGCAAATAGTGACAATTTGATCACTTGTTTCCAATTTGGATACATTTTATTCCTTTCTCTTCCCTGATTGCTGTGGCTAGAACTTCCAGTACTATATTAAATAGCAGTCATGACAGCGGGCATCCCTGTCTTGTTCCTAATTTTAGGAGAATAGGCTTCAGCTTTTCCTCATTCAATATGACGTTAGCTGAGAATTTGTCATATATGGCCTTCATTATGTTGAGATACTTTTCTTCTATACCTATTTCATTCAGTGTTTTGATCATAAATAGATGTTGTATTTTGTTAAATGCATTTTCTGCATCAATTGATATGACCATATGGTCTTTACCTTTTATTTTGTTTATATGGTGTATCACAGTGATTGATTTTTGTATGTTGAACCGTCCTTGGGCTACTGGAATGAATCCCACTTGATCATGATGCATAATTCTTCTGCTGTATTCCATTTGCTAATATTTTGTTTAGAATATTTACATCTCTGTTCATCACAGATATTGGTCTATAGTTTTCTTTTTTTGTGTGTGTTGCCTTTACCAGGCTTTGGTATTAGGGTAATGGTGGCTTCGTAGAATGAGTTAGGAAGTATTTCTTCCTCTTCAATTTTTTGAAAGAGTCTGAGGAGGATAGGTGTTAATTCTTCTTTGAATGCTTGGTAGAACTTGGTGAGACCATCTGGTTCAGGGATTTTAAAGTGTTTAGAGAGATTATGGATAGACATTTCAATCCCTTTGCTATCAATTGGTCTATTTGTATTATTCAGTTCTTGGTTCAGTCTAGGCAAGCTATAAGTTTCTAGAAACTTGTCTATTTCTTCTAGATTGTTAAATTTAGTGGCATAAAGCCTTTCATAATATTTTCTTATAATCCTTTGTATTTCTGTGGCATCAGTGGTAATTTCTCCCCTTTCATTTCTCATTTTAGATAATTGTGTCCTTTCCTTTCATCCTTTGATTAGTCTAGTCAGGAGTTTGTTAATTTTATTGACTTTCTCAAGGGACCAACTCTTTGTAATATCAACTTTTCTATTGTCCTTTTGTTTTCTAATTGGTTTAGCTGTGCTTTAATTTTTATTATTTCTTTCCTTCTGCTGCCTTTGGTTTTGTCTGCTCTTCTTTTTCTAGTTCTTTAAGATGGAAGGCTAAGGTGTTTAATTGTGACTTTTCTTGTTTCTTAAGGTAGGCCTGTAATGATATACATTTCCCTCTTATTACTGCTTTTAAGTATCCCAATAATTCTGATATGTTGTATTTTCATTGTCATTAGTTTCTATATATTTTTTAATCTCTTCTTTTATTTGTTATTTTATCCAGTCATTTTCCAACAAGATGTTGTTCAATATATATGTATATGTGGTTTGTTCTGCTTTCTTTTTACAGCTGATCTCCAATTTCAAAGTTATGTGTCTGAGAATACACTTGGTATGATTTCAATGTTCTTAAATTTGCTGAGGCTACTGTTATGTCCCAGCATGTGGTCTATCCTTGAGAATGTTCCATGTGCACTAGAAAAGAAGGTATAGTCTCTTTTTTCTGGATGAAGTGTCCTGTAAATGTCAATTATGACCAATTGCTGTAATGTGTCATTTAGAGCTGACATTTTCTTATTTATTTTCTGTTTGGATAATCTCTCCATGGCTGTTAGCGGGGTGTTTAAGTCTCCCACAATGATTGTGTTTTTCTCAGCTTCTCCTTTCAGATCTGTTAGTAGTTACTTTGTATATTTTGGTGCTTCCTGGTTGGGAGCATATATATTAATTAGTGTCAAATCTTCTTGTTGTGTTGTGCCTTTTATCAATATGAAATGTCCATTATTGTATCTTACTATCTTTTTTAACCTGAAGTTTATTTCATCAGCTATCAGTATAGCAACACCTGCTTTTCTCTGGATACCATTTGCTTGGAGTATTGTTTTCCACCTTTTCATTCTGAGTTTGTGTTTGTTCTTATGGCTAAGGTGTATCTCCTAGAGACAGCATATGGATGTTTTTTTTTAATCCAGTCACTAGCTCTGTGTCTTTTTACTGGTGAGTTCAGTCCATTAACATTTAGAGTGATGATCAATATGTGAGGATTTCCTTTGGCCAATACTATTTTGTTATTGTTTTATTATTGTTTCTTCCTTGTTGTCTCAACTCTATTCCATTTGCTCTGATGTGTTGTTTCAGGTAAAAGAGCCTCCTTCAGTATTTCTTGAAGTGCCGGCCTCATGCTGGGGAATTCCATCAGCTTCTGTGTGTCTGAGAAGGTCTTTATTCTTCCTTCATCTCTGAAAGATAATTTTTTAAAATTTATTTTTATTGTTAGACTTACTGGGGTGACATCTGTTAGCAAGAATTACATAGCTTCCAGGTGCACAATTCTACAGTGCATTGTGAACTTGTTGTACAATAAGTTCACCACATAGTGTGAGTTCTCTTTCCATCACCATATATTTAGTTTCCCCTCCTTCCTCTCCCACCCCCTCCCCTGAAGGATAATTTTGCTGTATACTTTATTCTTGGCTGGAAGTTTCTCGTTTTTAATGTTTTGAGTATTTGATTCCACTCCTTCCTGGCTTATAGAGTTTCTGTTGAGTAGTCTGATGCTAGCCTGATGGGTTTTCCTCTAAAAGTTATGGATATCTTTCCCCTGGATGCCTTGAGAATTGTCTGTTTGCCTGTAGTTTTTTATATTTTTAGTACCATGTGTCTTGGAGAACATCTGCTAGGGTCTGCGTATTTAGTGGACCTCTTTTCTTCTTGAATTTGGGGTTCCATATCTTTCCATAGGTTTGGAAAGTTCTTGCCGATTTGTTTGAGTATGTTCTCTGTACAGTGCTCTGCTTGTTCTTTTAATTTTATTATCCTAATGTTGTTTTGTCTCATGGAGTCAGATAGTTCTTGCAGAGTTCTTTCAATACTTTTGGTCCTATTTTCCCTCTCTTCCTCCTTTTGAGATGTTTCCATGTTCTGATTTCTTTTTATTATTATTATTATTTGTTTCTGTTTTTTTATTTTTTTATTGGGGTGACATCTGTTAGCAAGGATTACATAGGTTTCAGGAATACAATTCTACAGTGCATTGCCAACTTGATGTATAATAAGTTCATCATCTAATGTGACTTCTCTTTCCATCACCTTGTATTTAGCTTCCCCCCCTCCTCTCCCTCCCCCTCCCCTTTCTCCCCTCCCCAACCCACTCGTCCCCAAATAAACATTAAACTATTGATTGTGTCATGGGTTATTTGTTCATTTCTTTTTTTCTTTGCTTTCAGTTTTATATTCCGCATATGAGTGAAATCATGCAGTTCTTCGTTTTTTATGTCTGGCTTATTTCACTTAGCATGATGATCTCCATCCATTTTGTCGCAAATGGCAATATTTCATCTTTTCTTACAGCTGAGTAATATTCCATTGTGCATATGTACCACTGCTTCTTTATCCACTCATCTGTCGCAGGGCACTTTGGTTGTTTCCATGTTTTGGCCACTGTGAACAGCACTGCAATGAACATTGGGGTACATAAGTCTTCGCAGACAAAGGTTTTCAAGTTCTTTGGGTAGATCCCCAGAAGGGGGATTGCTGGGTCAAATGGTAGCTCCATTCCCAATTTTCTGAGGAACCTCCACACTGCCTTCCACAGTGGTTGTACCAGTTTGCACTCCCACCAGCAGTGTACCAGAGTTCCTTTTTCTCCACA
>PVJL010015399.1:0-24460 GCA_004026885.1 Lyroderma lyra | reverse complement strand
GAAGTGAAATCCTGCCCATGGATTTGTACAGTAAGCCTTACTAGAGATCGCTCAGCCCAGGGGAGCCGGGGCCCCCGGTCCCAGCTCAAGGGGTTTGGTCGTTCCGAGTTCCCGTCATTGGCAGCTGCAGTGACGGGTGGGGCCTGCCCAGGGTGGTTTTGCAGGACCATCAGGCGGAAGTCTGTTGGCCTTGGCCTACCTCTCTGTTGGGGAGCTGTGTCCACTGATGGAGAAGACGCTGTGTCTGAAACGTCTCCAAGGCCACGTGGACACAACTCGCCCGAACCCGGACAGAGTGAGCGGGAAACTCCCAGACGCGACAGGAGGAAGGCCCGCTCTCCCCAACTCACAGGCGTTCCCTCTTTACACTGACAAAAGAGGGGGCCCAGCCTGGAGGCCACTGAGGATGGCAAAGGGTGTGGGCTTTGGAAGTAACCAGCTGGTCCTAACGCCAGATTGCAGAGCTGGGTGTGGTTGCTTCCTTTCGCCCACATTCTTACTGTAAAATGGGGGTGATGATGAGAGGCGAATGAAGTAGCATGGAGACACCCAGCGTCCCGCCAGCACGTGCTGGGTGCTCCCCCAGCCTCTTCCTCTGTGCCGACATTGTGTTGTCACGGAGAAGCGGGGAGCTGACTGTGCTGTCCTGGAGGACCTCAGCTTCCTGAGCAGACGGGGGCGCGGGGTCCGAGCGCTGGGTGCGGGGAGATAGGAGGGAGAGAGCGTGCTACAAGGAACAGAGGACATGGGGCATCCATAAGGACGTCAGCAAGGTGAGCTCCTTCAGGGCCCGGAGGTGGGAGCCAGGACAGCATCACTTCCCAGACGCTGTCCCACTGAGGGGACCATCCCTGTGGCGGTTCTGCCTCTGTGGGTATGTGGTCCATCCCTGACAGAGCCCTCACTGACTCTAACACACCCTGAGGGCCGCCCCAGGAGAACAGGGACTCAAAAGGGAGAGAAGCCTGTCTAGAGCCCAGGTGCTGCCTGGCCAGCCCTCTCCCCCTTCCCCCAACAGGAAGTGTCAGCCCTCGAGGGTCCCCCTGGACTTCTGATTGACAGCTGCTTTGCTGCTCGTTTCACTCTCTCAGCATCACCGAGGACATCCTCACTGAGGGCAAGGAAGTTACGCTTTCTGCACGGGAAGCACAACTCACCCCAAGTCTCCCAGGGGCTATGGGGCCAGGGATGGAGAGCCACTAGCTTTGTGTCCTGCCTTTTCTTTGATATAAAAGGAAATAGAGAAACATTCCTGGCTGGGGCCCCGGGCTTGGGGGGAGTCTGGACTTTAGTTCGCAGCACTGTGTGACCTTCACCAGTCCTTCCCTGTCCCGAGCCTCTGCCTTCCCATCGGTACAATGGAGGGGGGTGCTGCAGTACATTATTCTCAGGGTCCTATTACTCATGACTGAGGAGATGAGCTCTCCTCAGTAAGGACTTAGCAGTGAGTGGAGGGGACGGGGAGGACTGGAGAAACCTCACGGGCATCAGACAAGGTCAAGGCCCTGGCGGGCACTGCTCCAGCATTTTGGGGCATGGACTTAAGAGACCAGGTGCTCGAGGAAAGGCAGGGAGCTGCCAACGGAAACCAGAAGCCTCCTGCTATGTGTACGTTGAACCCCAACAAGGTGTTCTGCTAAAAACCAAACAAAGGTTCTATTGACAAAACAGAACTATTCGGCCGGGGCCAGCCCGGAGACTCACATTGAAAAAGCCGTGAGCATCTTCTCTGGGAGCATGGCACGGCTTTGACAAGAACTCTGCTGTCTCCCAAGGCCCACGTCGCCGCCTGCCCACCCACCCAGGCCTGGCTGCTAGACCTACAGCTCGCAAGATCAGGGCCCATTGTTGCTGGCACCTTCGATCTCCCCCAGAGTGATGGGGGCAGGGTAGGAGGAGCAGGTGGAAGTTCACATCCTACCTCTGCCACTTGCCACCTTTGTCACTTAATCTCTGTCACCACTAGCGTCCTCATCTATAAAACGGGCACCATATTGTCTTCTTTTGCTCAGCAACGGAGGTGAAAACACTTGGCGTTGGTCTTGGTAATAAGAACATTGAATCTTATTAAAGGATCTGCTGGCTAGAAGGTCAGTATTTGGGATGACTTCTGAGTGCGATGCAAGGAGTCCCTGACAACCCGTGCGGTCCACCTGCCTCCTTAACCAACAGGTGAGCTAAGCTCTGAGCCTTGCTTCTGAGGTCCAGGAAAAGGTCTGCAATATGAAGTTCATTATCCCAGGCTGGCATGAGGGACACCTGTCCTGGCTGCTGTGTTTGTCCCCAAGCTCGTCCCCTTCACTGTCAATTTTATACCATCCTGGGGCTCCTCTCTGGCCAGATCAGCCCTCAGTCAGTCCCAGCCCAGCTCCCTAACACCACGACCCCAAGAATGGGACCAGCACTTTCTCTGTTCAACTGTCAAAGAGGGCTTAGCCCAGCAAAGCAGATCGTGTGCTGAGCGAGACAAGCATTTCCTTTCCATAAATTCTAGGAAGACTCTAACCTTGCTCTTTCCCCCCCATCCCCCTCCCTATCTAGGCTGCCTCTCACCCACCCCCTTATCAAGCACTTGGAGAACATCATGAGATGACGTATTCCAAGCACCCAAATAATTCTCTATCTATTAAATAAATCCATAGTTTAAAAAACCTTCCAATGAAGAAAACTCCATGTCCAGGTGGTTTCATTGGTGAATTCTCCCAAACATTTAAGACATAAGTAGTGCTAATTCTATCATATGTTCAGAAGTTAGAAGAGGAGGCAAGTCTTCCCAATAGATATTCTGGGGCCAGCATGCCCCTCATATCAAAACCAGGCAAAATATTAAAAGGGGAAAAGATCAGACTAATATCCTTCCTGAACATAGATTCAAAAATCCCCAAAACAACATGAGCAAACAGAATTCAGCAAAGCATAAAAGAAGACACCACATCAAGATAAAGTGGGTTTTATTTTTTCCAGAAATGCAAGGCTGGTTCAACATTTGAAAAAAATCAATGTAATTCACCATATTGAGATTAAAGAAGAAAAACCACACGGTCGGCTTCGTAGATGTCACAACAAAATTTGACACAATTCGGCATCCATTTATGGTACAAACCACGGGCAAACTAGAGATGAAAGGGGACCTCTTTAACCCGAGAAAGGGCATCTGCACGTCACGTGCAGCTAAACGTAATTAATGGTGAAAGACCGAATGTTTTCACCGAAGATCGAGAACAAGGCAGCTGTGCTCACTGTCCCACTCCTGCCATACTGCAAGTCCGAACCGTGAAATAAAGCCACCAAAATAAATAAAAGGCGGACGTGTCGTGGCTGACACGATTGCTTACGCGGAAAAGCCCATGGAGACGATAGAAAGGCTCCCAGAAGCAATAGAGGAGTTCAGCAAGTTCTCAAAGTCAATATACAAAATGAATTATATATTAATACACATGAAAATACAGACGTGCATCCTCCTCGTGAATTCCAGGACTCCACATCCCTGTGGGCAGGAGAGTGATGTCTGTGTGTATCAGGTGATCCGATTGGCTACTGGACTGATGCCTCACCAATGGGGGAGCAGATGAGGGACCAGGTCTTCTGCTCCCATCTGGCTGGGCCAGGCCAGTGGGATCCCCAGGTGCCAAAGCCCCAGCATCTGGTTGAGAGAGTGACTTCTGAAGCTGACAAGTGGCATTTGAGAATGGGTGGTCAGCCTTGGGTTGGGGAGAACTCTTTTCTGTAACACTCCTCTCCCCTACCTCTCCGCCATGGGCAAATAGTTTGGTTCTTCATAAAGTTCTCCTCAGTGTCCATGCAAAATAAAGCAATGATATTTTCTGCTCTCTACATCAGCTAAGCCCTAAAAAGAGTTAAGTCATTTAGTGAGAGATTTATGCTTCAGTTTCCCTGTGTTCCTAAACCGCAAGAAAATGTCTTTTGATGTCTGTAGCCAGTCCGACTCCCTCCCTCCCCCATCTCTCTCTCTCTCTCTCTCTCTCTCTCTCTCTCTCTCTCTCTCACACACACACACACACACACACACACACACAAGCACCGCTGCCTCTGTCCCCAGCAGACCCACACCCACAGCAAGGCTTCTTTCCGGATGCATGCAGAACAGAGCCCCATGTGCATATGCAGCCCCTTAGGGTGTGCTGAGGGCCGGCAGCTGAGCCTTTTGTTGTGATCCTCCCAGCCTGCAATCACAGAGGAGGGGGCTCTCACCCACCCCCGCCCAGGCAGACCCCCCGGGGGCTGACATGGTGCATGGGCTTCAGCTGCCGCTGCAGCAGGAGACCAGACTCCAGCCGAATGGGAAGGGAGGCCCCAGGAGGCCTGGCTCTGCCCGCCCCACATCGAGTTCTGGTACAGTCCTCAGGCAGCCTGAGCTCACACTGAGGTGGCCTCCTCCACCCGCTTCCTGTCACGGGTGGGGAAGGGCTGCCCAGAGGCATGTGGTCAGGTAGGGGCAGGGATTGGGTGAGAACCCTGAACTCCTGGCCTCCCATCCGGGGTGCTCCCTGCTGACAGCACAGTGCTCTGAGCCCCAGGTTCCTTCCCCACCAGAGAAGTGGGCTCATTCCCACCGGAAAGTACTGGAAAGTGGTACTCAGACCAAGGGCTCCTCCCACAGCCTGCTGATGGCACCATCTGACTGCCATCCCAGTCCTGGGGTGGGGACACAACTAGGGTGACCGGCGACTTCAGAATCACCAGTAAAGAGTATCTCCCTTTAGGACCACTGGGAACATACCCACAGAGGTAAAGACCCCAAGAACAGCCGCCAGGAGGCCCAGGGAGTGAGGGCAAGCCAGGCCACTCTTAGAACAGGGAGCAGCCTGGCGTGTGCTCGGTGCTGCATTGTCACCGGAGCTGCGGGAGGGCCAGAGGGAGTGGAAGCCGTGGGTTTGAAGCATGCCACTCTTCAAAATGATGGGCAGTAAGTTCGGCGACTGAAAGCACGAGCACTGGGGTGCAGCACACCTCGATGTTGCCCCCTGCTAGACGTGTGGCCCTGAGCCTCGGTTTCCAAGTCTGCTAGAGGCAGCTGGGGCTGGTTCTGTTTTGAAGACAACAAAGACAGCCCCGCGGGGCCCGACCGCCCCGGGTTTCTGAAAGTGATGGGGGGCGGGGGGGCGGGGCGAGGAATGGGGAGGAGCTGTCCGCCCTCTCAGTGCTGATCTGTCTGGGACGCGATCCTGGAGGAGCCGGGAGCCTCCCGACCACTCAGGACCCCTGATAAACCGTCAGGCAGAGTGCTTCTGGAGGAGGAGGGACAGGAGTGGGACAAGGAACTAGAAGAGATGGCTCTTCCTGAAGATTCTAGTCCTGGGGATACAAGACAAGCTCCGCTGCTCCCCTGCAGCTCAAAGACAGGATATGAACAGAGTCCAAACATCCTTAGAAGTCAGCCCAAACTCAGTGAAGCCATTGTTCATGGATCGGTTCAATGCCTCCCATTCTAATACTCAGGAAGATCAATCATACACGTCTGTCCTCCTGGAGCCGGGACAGGTTGCAGATAAAAAAAGCTGCTAATGGATTTTCAAGGCAAAGTGCAAACATCACCGGCTGCCTGTGTGGGCACGGTGAGCTCGGTGGGGAGGAATGGCTCCATGTCTGGGCCAGGCAGACTCTAGCTGGGTCGCAGCTCCTTCTGTTTTCCCGGCTGTGGTTTATTTTAGGTGATAGAGGTCTGAGCTGGGGGAGGATCGGCATTCTGATCTCTGATCTGTCACAGGCTGTCTGTGACACCTCAGACACACACTTCATCTTAGTCATTGGTCCTTAGAGCCCTGAAAGGTAAAGAAGGAAACTGAGGTTCAACCAGGGTCCCATGAAGTCAGGGGTGTGTTGGTAAATGTTCATGCACAGGCTCTCGCAGCGAGAAGGGGAGCCCTGATCCACACACTTTCCCCACAAGGTCTTGTCACAGGGACAGAGGGCCACAGTCTCTGTGCACTTTCCTGAGGGAAGCTGAGACTTGTATGTCCAGAGTCCCTGGGGTTGCCACCAAGCTACATCAGCCACCATCTTCCCTTTACTAAGGAGTTCCTGCATGTCGTATCATTCATGTCCCTCATAAACGGGAGCTTGCTGCCTCCCCGGACCCAGGGCAGATGGTATGTGGGCTGACAGATGGCAGCAGCTGGAACTCGAGCTGGAATGCTGAGTATCAACCACACCAGGGCTCTGCTGAGGCCGGCAGTGGACAGATATGGTGGACAGATACCTCTGAGCACTCCGGGTCAGGGTCAGGTAAAAGCTCCTGAAGGGCTGACATCAGGGGGTGTCACAGTGAGTCTCAGCATTACCCCCAGCAGGCTTGAGGATGCTGCTGAATGAAGCTCAGGCTAAAAGATGATGGGAAGAGGGCACCAGGAACAGAGAGCCCCCGAGGACAGTCGCTGCCCTGAGCCAGATGAAGAGATGGGGGAGGAGGTCCTTCCCCTCTGGGCAACAGGAGCCTACTTGAGCTCCCCCAGCCCAGCCCAGCCCAGAGCATGAGCCTCGGCAAGTTCAGCTGGGACAGGTGGGTAGGACCTCCTTGTCCAGGTCTGGCCAGCGTGGCACCCAGGTGGCCCTGAGTCATGAAGGTGCCCAGGCATCCCTCCCTTTCCTCAGAGACTTCCCTGACTCAGCCTGGCTTTGGCACACATAGGGGACCTCGGGGGTGGGGGCGCGCTACAAGAAGCCAATCACCCTGAACCGAAGCCTTCAGGGCTGGTTCTCTCTCCGTGTGTGTGTGTGTGTGTGTGTGTGTGTGTGTGTGTGTGGTGCATCAGCAGGGATTTCTGTGATAGAAGCAGCCAGATTCTGGAGAGAGAAGAGGAGAGGGAAGAACAGAAGCAAGGAGAAAATTGGGGGTGGAAGAGACAGACGACAGCAGTGGGGGGGAGAGAGACGCACAGCAGGAAGGAGAGAAAGAGAGAGAGGCAGAAAGGAGACGAGACAGGGAGAGTGAGCCAGAGCGGCAGGGAGAGGGGAGGAAGCGAGATCCGGGGAGCAGAAGGGTGCGCCGAGCGGCCCGGAGGGACCGGCCCAGGGCAGGAGGAGCAGAGGCAGCGCGCGGGCGCAGGCGCCTGCGGTCCGGGATCCGAGGGCGCTCAAAGCTCCGGACTCGGCGGCGCGCTCGGCGCTCGCCCGGGAGGTGGCGCGGGGCTCCGTGGTGGCGGTGCGCCCCGGTGCCCGCCCGGGAGGTGTCTCCGGGCTCCGGAGTGGCGGCGCGCCCTCCAGGGAGCCATGGCGGCGGGGGCCGGGGGCCGCGCGGGGGCCGCGCCGGGGGCCCGGGCCTGAGCGCCGGCGGGCGCGCACCATGAACTCGTGGGACGCGGGCCTGGCGGGGCTGCTGGTGGGCACGATGGGCGTCTCGCTGCTGTCCAACGCGCTGGTGCTGCTCTGCCTGCTGCACAGCGCGCACATCCGCCGCCAGGCGCCGGCGCTCTTCACCCTCAACCTCACGTGCGGCAACCTGCTGGTCACCGTGGTCAACATGCCGCTCACGCTGGCCGGCGTCGTGGCGCAGCGCCAGCCGGCCGGCGACCGCCTGTGCCGCCTGGCCGCCTTCCTGGACACGTTCCTGGCCACCAACGCCATGCTCAGCATGGCGGCGCTCAGCATCGACCGCTGGGTGGCCGTGGTCTTCCCGCTGCGCTACCGCGCCAAGATGCGCCTGCGGGACGCCGCGCTCATGGTGGCCTACACGTGGCTGCACGCGCTCACCTTCCCCGCCACGGCGCTCGCTCTGTCCTGGCTGGGCTTCCACCAGCTGTACGCGTCCTGCACACTGTGCAGCCGGCGGCCCGACGAGCGCCTGCGCTTCGCCGTCTTCACGGGCGCCTTCCACGCGCTCAGCTTCCTCCTCTCCTTCGTGGTGCTCTGCTGCACGTACCTCAAGGTGCTCAAGGTGGCGCGCTTCCACTGCAAGCGCATCGACGTGATCACCATGCAGACGCTCGTGCTGCTCGTGGACATCCACCCCAGGTGAGCGCCCTGGGGCCGGCTTCCCGGGGGCCTGCAGAGGGGAGGGGCCTTCGTGGGAGGAAGGGGGTCCGCGCCTCCCCCACGCTCCAGCGTGCAGCCTTGAACAAGCCCCTTTTCCACCGAGTGTCCTGGGAACACTGAGGTGGGGGAGGGGCCCAGCCGCCGGTCTTCAGACAGGTGGTTAGAACGTCCGCAAAGCAGAGCCACCGACAGTGAGGGTGAACCCACATGTTTTGGAGTGTCAGGGTAGAAATCACAGAGAGTCAGAACTTTGTTGGACTTGGCACCCTCTTTTTATGTGTGCAGCGTTCACCTGAAACAGCCCGTGGGGAGGCAGTGGTCTCTGTTCACTGTGAGAGGCCTTTAGGAGGTTCTGCTCAGGCCCTGGGGGTGGGGCCGGACGCTCAGGGAGCTGCTCACAAACGGGAAGGTGCTGGCTTCTGGGTCTGCCATTTCCTGGGGTCTGGCTACCCCCGCACCCCCATCTCCTGATCGTGTGTGTGTGTGTGTGTGTGTGTGTGTGTCCTGGGGCTGCACCACCCTCTGGGGGTCCTTAAAGGAGCATCTGAAGGCCTCTGAGGGGACGGAGGGAGGGTGCCGGAGTCTCTTCCTGGCCTTCCCAGATAGCACTGTCCTTTGTCTCCTGGACTTGGGGTTCGGAGGCCCCTGCAGAGGGAGCGCACCACCCCGAGGTTCCCATCCCCCCCATCATCACCTGGGGGCTGTTTCTCAGGAAGGCAGCCCGGGGATGGTTGGCTCAGGTGCAGGCACCCTCCCCTGGGCGAAGTGTCCTCAGCTCTCCTCAGCTTTTCTTACGAGAAGAGAAAAAGTAGACATGACACGGCCTCGGGGTGGGGGGTGTCTGGGTGCACTCCACTAGTTTATGTCCCATCTGCTGCCCGGGACTCTCGATAGGGGGCTTTGGCTTCCGGGAGGCACAGACAGTGAGGCAGGCAGACAGCACCAATGTGGGGGAGGCCAGGGGCAGGGAGGGAGCTCAGTCCTTAGGGTGTGAGTGCCACCCCCCCCCCCCAGGGAAAAGCCAGCTCATGGCTGAGAGGGACAGACCAGAGGTGTCAGTCTGAGCACAGGCTCCTTCCATCCTGAGTTGTTCCTGCCCGTGAGCCACCCATAGAAGAGTCTTTGAACTTCACTGCGTCTGCACAAGGGCATGCAGTGTGTGTTCATTGTCCCTGCTCTAGATGGTCCTGCCTGATTCTATGCTGACGAATTACGGATACGAAGATGCATCATAGAATCCCCCTCACGGAATCACGTCCATGCACGTGAGAATGGCCGTCGGCCCCTGACGCCAGGATGCGTGAACCCATGCGTGTGACTGTGTGAGCTTCATGCACGATCGCAGCCGTTCTCATGTTGGCTGCTTGTGTCACAGACTGCTCAGCCCTGTGCGCAGGTCGCCGGTGTGGGCTGCGTGCACACTGACACAAAGGCACAGGCTGAGTCGCTGCAGACGTCCCCGTGGTTCCCGTTCCCAGAAGGCTGCAGGGTCGTACCCTTATTGTCATACAAGGGGCAGGAGAAGCTCACTTTAGAAAGCACATCCCCAGGGGCAGGGCTGGGACCACTCTGGGAGCCAGGGGCGTTGTAGTTCAACTCCTGGGACCTGGGTGATTTCTAGAGTGGGCCCTGCCTCGGGGAGTAGAGCGGCGAGGAGTTGAGCCGGGAAAGGAAGACATTGCAGAGGGGGATGGATGTGGCTCCTTTTCAGCCCATTGAGGCTGTAGGGCCCACTCCCCTTTCCCCGACTCCTGACGAGACAGCAGAGAGACTTCTGGGGGAGGGGGTCTTGGGAGCAGAGGCAGCTGCTCTGCTGGCCTCTAGTCCCCTCTTCTCTCCTCCGTGCCCCGCCCGGGGACCTTGACTTTCTAAGCCCCAGGATGCTTTGAGGAGCCCTGCAGGGCCGAGAAGCCATGCTGGTTGTATTGGGGAAAGGGAGGACTTCTGGGGCGAGGGGAGCCCTTGGCTAGACAGGTCCCACTGGCCGAGGGTTGGCCTGAGATCTTGGAATAGTGGGTGGATGTGACAGCACTTCCCCTTCCGTGAGCACAATCTAAAAGGGTTGGGGCCACCCAGGAGGGAACCAGCTCCCTGACCCCTGATCCCTGAGCTTGTTTCTCGGGGGCTCAAACCCTTCCTCCCACCAGTGAGAAACTACAGAGCTACCCAGGGGTGGGGCTGCCCCCAGCACCCCCAAGCCATAGGCACTGAGGCTGCAGGAGAGCCAAGCCCCCCTCCACACCATCCCCCGTCTCCTGCGGGTTTGGCACTGAGAGCCGGGCCCTGGGGAGGGGCTGGGAGGCGTCCTTCTGGGGACCTAGGAGGCAGCAGGCGCTGCTGGAGGCGCCCCACTTCCCGCCTTCGCACTAATGGCCTCCTGGGGCTTAATTACAGGGGCCTGCCTTGCCTTCCCTGAGGCCCCGATGGTGTTTTGTCAAGAGGCTCCCTGGTGGTGCCCGCTCTTCCCAGGGTGTGGAACTGCAGGGCGCAGGCTCCTGACTCCTCGGGGAAGCCCCCAGGAGGGTGGGCCCAGGGAAGATGGGGACACACGTTCTGGAAGCAGGATCAGGGCGAGTAATGTCATGTTCCAGGTGCTCAGAGCGTGGTCGGGAGCGGAGGGTGTGGGCTCTGATGGGCCCCTCAGCCCTGTGAGCTCTTAGTTTCGTGGGGAGAGGTGTGGGCCCCTCCTCAATGCCCAGGGCGAGGACACACGACCCGTCACATGTCTGAGGGCAGGACCGCTCACACCGGGGTCCTGGCCCCAAACTCAAGGCTCTTGTGGCCGATGGGGGTCAGCTCCCTCCTGGCCTTTCGTTTCATTCTCCTGGAAGCCGAGAGCAGATCCGGGCCATGGAGGGCGGGCTCCGGGCCGCCTACCCGAACCCTGCACGCGCCACCCAAGCCAGCGGCTTCGGCAGGAAACGCTGCAGAAACGCACGGCGGGAGATTTAAGCTGACTCTTGCTGTGTGACCTTGGCAAAGTCATCCCCTCACTGTACTCTTCTCTGGATGAGATGAACCCTGGTACCTCCCTACACGTGCGCCCCCGTCACAGTATCTGAGATGGCACTTAGCACAGCCTCAAGGGTATGGGTTTGTGTTCATTGAGCCAACGCGACACCTGTTTGTACCAAGCCGAAGTCCGGGTCCCAGCTCTCTGGATTCCTGGAAAGGCACGAGGGAAGGGAGACACATCCTGCAGGAATTTCGGGGCCGTCAGTCCCAACAGATGTGGAATTGTGCACTGGCGATGAGAAGGCTGACCAGGAAGGGTTTCGATTAGGCATTAAGATCACGGTCCGCGGGGGGAAGGGAAGGCTGCCCTGGCTTTCACACAGGCGCAGACCCAGCTCATGAATATTCATGAGCTCCACTCCTGGCTTTCCTTGAAGGGAAGGGCCTATTTTTGGAGCCAGGTCACTGTGGCTCAGGCCTGGCTCTGCCAAGTTATCTCCGCTTCCTGGGCAGCTTCGAATCACGTGACTTACTTTAAAAGCCAACAGTGGAAACACATGCCCTCGTGGGCCCCAGGGATGGAGCGCGGGCTTGTCTTTCTGTGCTCCTTGACTGCCATCATGGCCAGACTCCCTGTCGCTCGTGCATGTCCCTGTGGGCACAGGAATCGGGCTGCAAGAACCACTGCTCTCAGCCAGCACGAGAGGTTTGTTCTTGAAAGGTCCCAGAGCCAAAGGGTCAGGGGCAGGGCCTGGGTAGAGGCACGGGCGACAAGCCCCTGATCCCATCCTCAAAGCTGTGTCCCCGGTTCTCCAGGGACTTGGCAGGCCCTTAGCTTCGCCGAGCTTGGTGTCTGAAGGCATGGAGGGACCCCTCTTTCAGGGACCCCGTAAGTGGTGTTCGCAGGTCCACGCCGGGCTGAGGTTTTGGGACGGAAGACACAGGGCTGGAGGTGTGCAGGGCAGAAAGGGCCACCCCAGGTGGACAGGACCAGCGTTGAGTCACACGGACTCCGCTGCAAATATGGTCTCCACTTCCCGACTGAGCGAGTCCCTCGGCCTCCCTGAGTTCCTGGCCTTCACTGTAAACCAGGGCAGGTGAGGGAAAGAGGCTGGCAGGTGGATCAGGCATCAGAGGGCGCCCCCACACTTAGAGAGGGTGCACGCTGGGGCTGGCGTACAGCTGGTGATCGCTGAGAGATAAAGTAATAATAACAGGAGTTTATATTATTTGCACTTGCTTGGGCCCTGTGCTGACTGCTTAAGTGCCGTCTGCCTTGATCGCATTTCATGCATCTGAGTGTTTTATGCATTGAATTCCCCGAACAGTCCTTGTATTATAGCGTTTCCCACATTTTACAGATGATGGCCCTGAGGCTCAGTGATACCACTGAGCATGTTCAAGGTCACACAGCTGCAGCCACGACTCCACCTCAGGTCTCTCTGGCTGCACAGAGGCTACTGCCTGCGCTCAGGCGCAGTAACTCGCTGTGAGCTGGTCAGGCCGACCCGCGAGTCACCTCTTCCCCCCCTCTCACGTGCAGTGTGCGGGAACGCTGCCTGGAGGAACAGAGGAGGCGGCGGCAGCGCGCCACCAAGAAGATCAGCACCTTCCTAGGGACCTTCCTTGTGTGCTTCGCGCCCTACGTGATCACCAGGTGAGCCTGCCGGGCAGCGGGACGGGCGCGGGGCTTGGAGAGCAAAGCCGGGCTGCGTGACCTTTAGCGACCGCCGGCCTCTCTTGGCCACAGTTTTCTCCAGGCAGTGCATTGCGGGGTGAGTGACCTTGACAGGTTTGCTAAGGAGGAGGCCTGCCTTTTCTCCGTAGCCTTGAATGCTTTTGGATTCAACTCAAAACTAAGGGTTGCAAGTCTGTCTCCCACTTGATTTCCAAATCGCGTCATGCTAACTGCTGTGTGCTGGGTCCCACCCCCAGGAGGCCCTAAAGGAAAGGAAGTGGGGGGTGGGGAGAAGACAGCCTGCAATGGTGGGGTTCCTGCTGCCCACTGAGGGCAAGATAGCTCAGCATCTGAGCATCCTCAGCCTGGTCAACGTGCCATCTGCACAGGGAGCACACGCCACGCCCAGCCAGGTGGGCCCATCTGTCCTGAGGGCCCGGGGATCCCCCCTCTTAGTCCAGGTGCTGTGAGCTTGTCACTTTCTCTCCCAGTCCCCGACCCCGTGCCAGCCCGGGGTTGCCACGCTCTGGCCTCAGGACTGCGTATTCCAAATGCCACCCGGCTTGAGCTACGGAATTTGCCCCGCACGCTGTAGCCAGAATGGGAAACAGTCACCCAGTCAGTTTAGCGCCCTGGAGCGGGGAGCAAACCCCACACTTTGTCACGGAGTGTGGGACTCCTGGCACAGTGAGGGTCAATGAGTGCCAGGAGGTAGCAGCGGGCGGAGGAGGTGGGCTTGTGGGAGTGGAGAAGTCCCTTCTGGCAGCCAGTTAGCTGGCCCTGACCGGCCCCTGCAGTTCGCCCATGGTCCCCTCCTGGACCCCACAGTGCCCCCAAGGGGAGGGCTGTGCAAGCTGTGGGAGCTGTGCTGGCTGATGGGGGAACCGAGGCTCAGGGAGGAGGGGGATCGGGCAGGGGACTGAGCAGTCTGAGCCACCCTTGGAGGGCTGCCGAGCAGCCCTGGGGACTCACCTGGATGCAGTGCCATCTCACAGGCCTCCTTCCTGTCCCTAGAAATCAAAGTCAGAGCCACCAAGGCAGCCACAGGCTGGCCCTGTGGCATTCGGTGGGGAGAACAAAGAACCAGCCTGTCTCTCAAACCAGCCCTGTAAGTCTCCTCTGTGCCCAAAGCCTGCCACTCTCCGTACCTGGATAACGCACGCATCTGAAGCAGAGGATTCTGGGGCGCAGGCAGGTGCCCGCTTTGCCCATTCCAGGAAGTGCCTCAGCCAGGGTTCCAGCCCGGGTCTGCCAGGACCCCGATACTGCGCACGGGCCCCTCACATGGCACTGTCGCGCCTCCTCTGAGAGCACGAGGGTTCCTGCTTTCCTTCTCGAAGGGCACGGGGAGGCAGGCCCACTGAGAACCAGAAGCGGCATTATCCGAGATGACCGAGATCAAGTCGTGGGCGTGTCACCTACACCCCTCATCGAGCTGTCAGCACAGAAACAGACTCCCCACAGCCCCGCGCCGACCGTCTACCCAGGCGGCCCGGCTAGCAGGGTCCTCCCCGCCGAGCCTCAGTACGGAGCCGGGTGCTGGAGTCTGGGTAAACGTTGGGGAACTCGCCGCTGGCAGAACCGGGACACCGAGGGAGAGCAGGGCGTCTGTCGTCACACTGCCACTCCTTTGGGCTGATCAGGATCAGGCTGGCTGGGCGGGGTCCCTTCCCTTTGTCCCCAGCCTATTCACATCTGCCTGACAACTTTCTCAGGCAGGGAAGCATCGTTCTTGCATCCAGAACCATCCAAGTCTTCAAATAGGTTCTCGAGCTTTCCTTAGTGTTATTTCCTGATTCTAAGGGAATGTGGACCCTTTCTAACTGCACCTGTCACTGACTGGACACCTAGGTAATGCCTGTAGGGGTCCCGGTATCTTCCTCATGGCACCTTATACAGCTCTCCTGCTAGGTAAGTACCGGCATTCTCATCTTACAGAGGTTCCGGGAGGTGAGGTGAGTTCTCTAAGGACATGGGAGTAGCAACTGCAGAACCAAGGGTTAAAGGTCGGTGTCCAGCCTATTGACAGTAACGTAGCCTCGCCGCCATGCTATATCTCCATCTACAGGTTGGTCCAACTTCCCACGCCCCAGCATAGGACGCAGCCCCAGGCCCCCGTGGGTAGAGGCGGCAAGCCTAGGAGGCCTTCCTCTGGAAGATGGGGTGGGTGCGCACGGAGTCACCTCTGATGGCCCACCTGGCTGACGGCAGCGTGTGTGGACCTGGGGTGGGGCCCAGAGGCCATCAGTGCTGGTGGCCGGAGCCGTCAGCAGGCACACTTGGCACCCTGCTGGCCGTGCGGCCAGTACCGCTCAGAGGCCGTTCCAGCACAGCGCCAACCAGCCAGAGTCGCCTGCAGCTGCGCGGTGGGGCCCGTCGGGGGACAGCGGGACACGCTGGGAAGCCTCCACCTTCACTTCTAATAAGGGACGCGACCTTCTGGTCACCCACTCAACACCGGCTCCCGTGTCCTCAAAGCTTTGGGTCACATCTGACTCTTCCCAGAGTGTTTGACCGGGGTCTGAACACCCACGGCAGGTCCCCACCCCAAAGCACGGACCGAGGATTTTCTGAGTCGGCGTTAACACGGCCAGACACACGCGTCAGGCTGCCCCCGCAGAGCCCACGCTGACACACGATCACAGTTCCCTGCAATCGTGGGAGGGGGCTTGGGGGCTGCGGACCTGACAGCACCATTACGGGGGCTTTTCAGAGTCACAGAACTCTGTAGACGGCCGAGGGGTCTAATACGCAGGTGGCTGTCCATGTCACTATTCTATTTAAAAGTGCCTTTTCCGTTCTAATGTCTCGTGAAAATTTAAAGTGTCAGCTTACTACTCACAGGTCTTCAAATACACAGACCGAATTCTCCAGAAGTCTCAGGGTGACATCGGCCTGGCTTCCTAAAGAATGTTCTGTTTACTGATGTGCATTGGGTGCACAGCATGTGTGCACGCACGCGTGTGCGCGTGTCTGAGAGAGAGAGCAGGGAGCTGACGGGGGCATGGAAGGTGTTTCGAGAGGGCCCCAATTTACCATTTGAAATTCAAGAGCTGAAAGTAAAGCCCCCCGACAGGAGCCAAGTCACAGGGCTGGGTTCAGGGGTCAGCCTGGCTCAGGAGGGCGCTGGCCCCCACCGTCGGGGCTCAGATGCGAGTTCTTCCACGTGCAGGCCTTGTGGCCTTGGCCCGTCACTGGGCCTTGGTTCCACCTCTGTACAGCAGGAGACACGTCGGGGGCCGTGAGACGACGTTGGTGAGGCAGATAGCACAGCACTGGGGCCCTGGGGGCCGGGGCCGGGCTGGGTGCGGGGCGCCGGCAGGACGCGTACTGCACTCACCTCTCCCAGTTTCCTTCCTTGTGGTCTTCCCTGTCCGGCAGAACTGAGATGGTGGTCTCCCCGGGGGTTCAGAGACGCTTCAGAATCCTGGCAAGTGCACCCTACGCTCCCTCTGGGGACCGGGACTGCCAGGTTGCTGGGTGGGGGTGAGCGGTCCCTGCAGGTGCGGGACAAGGGGGTGGCCTTCTTGGCCTCATCAGCCCTCTGCTAGGACAGCCAGCATGGAGACCTGCCCACAGCAAACACAGAGCAAAGGGGTACAGGATGGGCGCCAGGGGCAGAGGAGGAGGGGAGGAGGACCTGCGGGTATCTGCTCTGTGTCACTGAGTCAAAACCTGCTTCTAATCCATCAGCAGGCCCACGCCTCACAGCATTCCACACCCCCCACTGCCCCCGGGCTGCCCAGATGCCCCCGGGCACTCACGGCAGGGCACTCTGACCCGTCTGGGCCACAGTCACCTAAAATGCTTGGAAAAGCAGACTCCGCCCCCGCCCTCCCGCTTCCTCCCCTCAACCTGCCCTCTGACCTCGGGTGGGCTCCACCCCCGGGAGAGCTGGGTCGGGCCCTTCGGGGCTGCCCGTGTGCCCGTGTGCGTCCGAGTGCGGAAGCAGAACCGACTCCCCCCGCACGGAGCCGGTTTCTGCCCCGGGCAGTGCCTGCAGAGTCACCTGGGTGCTTAATGGAACGTGGGCGGGCAGGGAGGGCGGGAGGGCGCGGTGCCCTGCTCCTGGGCAGCTGGTGCCTCTGCAAACCCCCTGGTCGGCCTTCGTTCACACGGGGCTCCAGGAATGGGGGTGGGGTGCCATTTGGATGTCGCATGGCCGGGGACCCAAGAACAGACAAATTACATAACGACCCCTGTGCGCACGCGGTGCTCCTCGCTGGGGGCAGCCCTGTCCCAGCGCTGCCGTAACTAGCAGCCAGGAGTGGCTTAAGCAACAGAAATGTATTGTCTCAGTTCTGGAAGCTAGAGGTTCAAGATCAAGGTGGGGCGGGGCTGGTTCCTTCCCAGGGCTGTGAGGGAGGATGTGTTCGAGGCCTCTCTCCTGTTTCTGCTGATTTGGGGGCACTCTTTGGTGTCCCTTGGCTTGTACAGCATCACCCCATCTCTGCCTTCAAGTCCATATGGTGTGTGCATCTGGGTCCAAATGTACCTCTGTCTAAGGACCTATTAGTCCTATTGGAGTAGGGGCCGCCCCACTGACCTCATCTTAACTAATTACCTTGGTGAGCACCCTATTTCCAAGTGCAGTCACATTCTGGGGTACCAGGGGTTTAGGACTTCAACATATGAATTTTTGGGGGTGTGCAATTCAATTCACAACAGGGGCTATGACAAGAGGAACCAAGTCCCACTTTATTAACAGCTGAGCTCCTGGGTCAGAGCTGGGGGTGGGGGCAGGAGAGGGGACCCCAGGAAACCAACCCAGGTGGGAAAGGAGAGAGGGACAGGGCACGGCAGGCGCCTTTAGTGATCCCGTCCAGGAGGGAAACACGACTGATCAGAACGAGGGTCCTTTCCGTGCGGGAGCGTGGGCTGGAGCAGAGCCTCTCCCAAAGGCCATCTGGAGGGGACCACGTGGTCATCCAGAGGCTGGCCCAGATCTGGAATTAGAAAGAAGCAGTTGTGGCACTGTGGAAAACGAATAGGGACTCGGACTGGTCAGAGCCGGGAGGGAGCAAAGCCAACCCCAGTGGGCCCACGACGGGGGCTGGGGGGCCACGAGCACAGGAAAACCAAACGCAGGTCGGCCAGCCGCACAGAAGGGGTCACAGCGGAGCAGCCGCCGGGCCTGACGGACCCACAGCGTCTCTGCCTGGAGCCCCTGGCTGCCACATCGGCTTTTCAAAGCAGAGGTCGTCACGTGTCCTGTGGGCATGTCCTGTGGGCAGGGCCGAGTGATGAGAGTTCTGGGGAGCTCCTAACAGCTTCCTGGAAAAGATGTTGGGGCTCAGAGAGACCCCAGAGCTCACCTTGTCCGATGCCGTCGCGGAGGTTTGACCTAGGGTGGCCTCGAATCTGGACGTGGGTGCAGTTAGCTGGAGCTTGGTCTCCTGCGCAGGGAGGGGATGCTGGCTTGCTGCCTGAGTCCCCGAGCCTCGATGTCCTCAGCTGTAACATGGCAAGGACGCTTACTGCAGGGTAACTGTGACCGTGCCCAAGCACGGGCCCGGAGGCAACGCTCAGCCGGCAGTGCTATCACTGAGCCCGGCAGACTCCGACTCCACGGAAGTCTCTGAGAAGGAAATGCAACAGATTTTACCTCTTAATTATCTCAGTGGCAAATTTTTAAATTGTTCTACATAATTTTATTCTGTGAATCTGCAAATAGTAATTTTGATCTTGCTGGATGGTTTGCTATTGGGCTCTTTTAATAAATCCTCTCAGGAGAGCCAGACTGCTAAGCCTGAATTTAGAGAGGGCCAGACAGCTTGGAAACGCTGTGTGGCATCGCGTAGCAACCGCGTGCTGGCATTCAGCTATTTCATCATCATTATTAGGTGTGAATTCTAAATTCAGGGGTTTTGTCTTCTTAAATTCATCACTTCCCAGAATAGCTATTGTGAGGGTACAGATTTTTCAA
Organism: Lyroderma lyra; assembly: GCA_004026885.1. NCBI lineage: Eukaryota > Metazoa > Chordata > Mammalia > Chiroptera > Megadermatidae > Lyroderma > Lyroderma lyra. The sequence goes on along the minus strand of PVJL010015399.1, from coordinate 5,909 downwards.
ATGCTAACGGCTCCCTTTCCCCATTCGGGCTTCTAAGAACTAAAAGGTGACCGCATTTCCCCAGCGGTGCCAGGAATGAGAAGCCAATAGGGGGGCCTGAGTGGCTTCATTGAGGATCTATTCGAAAAGGGTCACGGCCCGCCAGCTTCTAGCACCTTCTCTTCCTGGGCTTGTCCTCACAGCCTGGGCCCCAAGACGGCTGCCGTGAAACCACCAGCGTTGGCAGGACAGAGTTCCAGCCCGAGCTCAGTCCCTTCCGTACCCGGGTCCTCACCTGGGCAGCCCCCGACGCTGACAGCTGCCGCCGCCTCCATCTCGCAGACCCCTCCCAGGTGCCAGATCCCAGATGCCGACCTTCCTCTGCCACTGACATGCTGTGTGACGCTAGGCAGCCCCCTCCCCTCTCTGGGCCTCCGTTTCCTCATTTGGCAGGAGCTGGGGAGGCAGTGATGTGTGACCTCTGAGCTCTCTCCCAGTGCCAGGGTGACTCTCAGGACTGTGCCCCTTTGACACAGGAGCTGATCTTCCTCCCTACCCTCCCCCCATAGAATGAGAATCCTTTTAGAGTGCCCTGCCTGCTGCTACTGCCTGAGGCCACCAGAGTCCCTCCCGGGGGAGAGGCCTTCCGGCCAGCAGATTCTCTCCTGAGGAGCTTTGCAGGACATTTGCAAAACTATTCTCAGCGCTGTCCCGCAGGCCACCTCCTCCAGGAGGCAGAGCTGGGACGGGAAGCCCAGAATCCGTCTCTTCTGCTTGCAGAGATCGTAGAGATGAGGTTCCTCAGCGCCTCATTTCTCAGGTGCAACAGCCAGGCCCGAGGAAGGGCAATGACTGGCCCAGGGTCACACCGCACGTCAGCCGCAGGGCGGGAGCCAGTGGCCGGGATGCTGGTTAGCTCTGACCCCTTCTTAGATGAGCTTGGGTTCCAGACTCAGACAGACCTGGGTTCAAGTCCTACCTTTACAATTTACTGGTCATGTGACCTTGGGCAAATTACCTCCTTGGACATCTAGAGGGGGGACCCAAAAATCCCCCAGAATTATCTTCGGGGGGGCCGGCCGCTTGTAGTACAGGTTTCCCCCACCAGGTGCGTGTTCTGGGGACCCATCGGCATCAGTGCACCCGCTGGCGTGGTTGGGAGAGGCTGCGTTCAGCCTAAGTGAATTTTGTTTTTGGAGACTCTTCGAACACGTGTGCCCGTGTCGTGGTGGGTGGGTGACAGGAACAACGTGCGGCCTGACAATGCCCCTGCCCACACCGCGCTGAGCGCTCAGCAGTTTGTGATCCAAACCCTGATGACCCCAATGACCCGCCCTCCCTAGTCACCCTCTCTCACCCCAAACAACTCTCTTTTGTCTCCCTGGATGAAACAAGTCCTCAGAGGAAGCCACTGCGCTGGCACGGAGGAGGTGACACAGGAAACGGCAGAGGCCCTGAGAGGCATCCCGCTGGCGAGTTCCAAACCTGCTTTTGTTTTGATTTGTTGTGTTTTTTTTGCTTTTTGGTATGTGGGTAGTGATCCATGCAAAACGCGTCTCGATGCTGTAGCGCATCTCAGAGTCCTTTGCGGGCGACTGGAGTGGAAACGTGTGAACACGCACACGACTTGTTGTCAATAAGCTCCAGTTTGGGGGTGGCCCCCCTCCTGTTTCCTCACGTGTGAAACGGAGGCGGTCCTGTCTCCCGGGGTCGGGGTCCCCTGCAGTCGCTCGCGTACCTCGAGTCAACGAGGTGCCTGGCGCGTGGCTGCTGTCCCGTCGCTGTGCGTCGCCGCTGTCGTTGCTGTTCCTGGGGGGCGGTCTCCGGGACACGGAGCCCGGGCAGGGAAGCCGGGGGGCCCGGCCGTGCGGGCCCCCCCTAACGCCCCCGTCTCTCCGCAGGCTGGTGGAGCTGTCGCCCGCGGCGGCCATCGGCGCGCACTGGGGCGTGCTGTCCAAGTGCTTGGCCTACGGCAAGGCCGCGTCCGACCCCTTCGTGTACTCCTTGCTGCGGCGCCAGTACCGCAAGAGCTGCCGCGAGATGCTGAACCGGCTCCTCAACCGGCGCTCCTTCCACCCCTCGGGCCTCACGGGACACGCCCGCAGCCAGAACATCCTGCCCGCCGCGGAGTGAAGCACGCCGCCCGGCCGGACGGTGTGGGATGAGGCGGCGGCCGGGGGGCCGGGAGGGCGCGGGGCTCCTGGGCCGACACCAGCAGCCGCCACCCCCGGCCAGCCCCGGGATTCCGGGTCCCCGGCTGGGAGGCGCTCTGAGGCCGCTTCCTGGTTCCTCAGGGCGGATGTGGAACTGTCCCCGTTTGTCCCCGAAGGAGGACCATGGGACGTGCTCTGGCTCTTCTCTCTGAGGAGCGCCCAGAGGTGACACTCCGTCCAGTCCCGGTCAAGGACACTCGGTGTTGGCGGCAGGTGGGGAAGCATGGCGTCCACCTGCTTCCTCACCCCGGGGCACTGGGCTCTGTGCTGAAGAAAAGCGGGGTCTCCATGGGACACCGGTCACGCTGACAGGGAGGCTGGCAGTGGCCCGTCGGCCCCACACCTGGCACGGCCGCCTTCCCCACGCGGGAGTGGCGGCTGCTTTCACCCAAATACTATTCAGCTGCTACTAACTGCATCGCGCTCAGCGGGGCTCCCGGGCCCTGTGCCCACGGGGAAATGCTTAACAACTCGTGGCTACCCACTTGCTGCCAACCACTTCAGATTGGATTCAACGTTGGCCCCTCCCTGGCCCCCCAAAGCTAACATTTGTGCGTGTAGACCATCTTAGCATGAGAATAGGCAGGTAAACCACGTAATAATGTTCTTTGAAGTCTGACGCTGAAGTCACCGCCCTCCGAGTCACATGCCATAAATGTTGGAGACGAGGGGAGGCAGGGGGATGGTGGTCGGCTGGTCCCCCTCCCCTGAATTTGCAGGGAGCATTTGACCTGGCCCACACTTCCTGTCTGCACATCCTTTGGGATGGATGGACAGGAACTGACCTGAGCGGGGTTCCCTTATCCCGGGAGCCTATCAACAGAGACAGTGCCCTGTGCTAATGACGGGGCATGAAGCTGTCATCGAAAACCGTAACTATAATACATGTGCCGATCCGTCAGCAGTTCCCATCTGTCTTTGTTCACCATGAACTTCAAGTTCATGGACCAAGGCAAGGCGCGGGCACTTCTCAGTTCTCTAAGTTGTCCCTCCGAGAGGGATGGACAGGCGGAAGGAGACGGCCCATTCTCTCCTGCCGGCTCTGCGCATGCTCACTTTGGAGGTGTGTCAGGGAGGGGAGGGTCCACCAGGGACCAATCGGGAAGACCCTGTCAGTGTCACTGCCAGGTGGCCGCAACACTGAGAGGAAGGGGAGTGTCGTGCGTGTCTACGTGAACGGCTGTCTTGTCAACCTTAGCGCCTCGTTAGAAAACAAATAACTGAGTGGGGCCTAGTCTTTCTAGTTTCAAGGTTTCTATGGAGACTAGGACGGAGATAGATGTAGCTTCCGAGGCCCCTGCACCTTCTGTTTGCGGTTGGAGGTGCGTTCACACCTGCTTGGAGGAGCCAGTGGGGCACGGCCTTCCTGTGACATTGCAATCAGCCACGAAGGGATTATTTATACCAAGAAACTCAGCAAATGCTGCAAATCAGGTCTTTTCTCCACCGAGAGCAGGTTAGCGCACCACTGCCCAGACGTGACTTCGTGTGTCACTGAACAAGAGTCCTCTGATTCAGCGTGCAGGTTGCTACTCAAGTTGGAATCACAGCAGACATTCATTTTGGTGGTGATTCCCTGGTGACAAGCAGCTGTCCACCCTCCATTGTCCCAGCACCCAAAGTACCAATGAGGTTAAAAACAAGCATGGGACCAAGAAAATGTGCACAGATACTTTCAGAATTGGGGCAAAAGAGGCCGAGTGACCCAGTGGGTGAGGTCAGTAGACAGTCAAGTTCAAGCAGTAAAATATGTTTTCATCAAACTCAGATTGCAGGAGTCGCTGTGTCAATTCCTGTCCCCACTCAGGGTATAGACAGCATATTGTCCTGAAGCAACTAGATATGCCATGTATCTTGAAAAGATGCATTCATAATTTTTACTCACCCCCTAGGACTGCTAAAAACCCCATAAAACCAGTTGTTGGGCATCAGTTAGACAGAACCCCAGATAAGTCAGTGGATTGGGTGTTTTCATGATTATTTAGACCCAGGCATTAAAACCCCAGGAGAAATGAGAAGAGACTCATGGCCTTAGCGACCGACTTCCACCAACTCGGCCAGAATGACCTTGAGATGAAGTTTGTCTTCATCTCCAGTCTCTAAACGTGCCCCCGCGTCATGACTCCCAGGTGAATTATCTACCTCACCTCATTGGGTCGTTTCATGTATCAAACGTCACGTGGTTTTCTCAGGTGGGGCCCATAGAGACATCCAGACCAGCGTCTGGGTTTAGCTCCTGGACTTCAGTCCAGTGCAGGGTTCCGTGCTGAAAGCCCCAAGGCTGGCGGACAGCTGGACGAGGGAAAAGCACTTCAAGGAGCTTGAAAATAAAGCCCAGAAGGGAGAGGCTCTCAAATTCCTAAACCCACAGGGAGGGCGCGGCTCCGGGCGTCTGTGGTCGGAACTTCAGGGGGGACCCCAGCCCACGGTGCCTGTTCAGTCGCCCTGCAACTGCGCCAGCTTTTCTTTGTGCTTCTTCTTGAAGGAGGGGGCTTCAGAGCCCTGAGACGCACAAAGGGACCGTCAACTCAGATGAATGTCGTGGCACTGAGGGTTTGCGTGTCTCGTGGTCACCTGACCTCCCAAAGATGTTTCACCGAGAGCCTGCCTGTGCTCGCTTAGGACTCGGCTGGCGGGGCGGCGGGGAGAGCAAGCGGACTTGAGTCATCTCATGCCAACGGGACATTCCTTCTAGTACTCGGCTCGGTCTTGTGTCACCGTGTGAGCAATAAATCTCTCTCCTCCTGTCTGTGAAATTAGTTGTCTTTCCCATGGTGCCTTTCTTTCTGGGAGCAGATGGAAAGAGCAGGCCATGGCCTTGTCTTGGTTGCAACCCTGCTGCGTACTTGGGAGCAGGTCGATGGTGCTTACTCCTGGCTGGGGGGTGACCCTCGTCGGGACCGCGGGCTGTGCACTTGGAGCATTTAATTCAAATGCGGCATAAACTGATTTGCCTGTGATTTTCTTGAGGATATTGTACCAGGGGCCAGAAATTCCTTGCATTAGCTCATATCCTTTGGACTGTGGGTACCAAGGGGAAGAGAGAATACCTGGATGTATTTGGGGCTCCCACTGCCTTTCTGGAAGGTTTAAAGCATTTGGAATGGAGCCATTCACTCTCGAACTTTACTATCCAAAGAATCACGGAGAGAGGCTGTTTAACATGCAGATTCCTGTGCCCCCTCCTCGGAGGGCAGTCCACAGAGGTCTGGGCAGAACCTGGGCTTCTGCATTTTCACACATCAGTGCCCAGGTGACTGCTGCAGGTGGCCTTCAGATACCCCCTGAGGGAAAATGACCCGAGACACCTGGATAAGCTCAATGGAAAACCGGGTCTTTCTAAATATCTACCTTTCAACTGTCTCGTGTCTTTCCCCGATTCTCCAAATATTCAGTCTTTGCAGTTCAAGAGCTGAGATGTCTTGTTCTCAGAGGGGCAGAACGGGTCACGCCATGACATCAGCAACACCTGTTTTCAGGCGCTGCTGGTGGACGAGCAGAAGCCGTCGACCGTGGCCGGGGAAGGCTGGCAGAGCAGCCCCACGCTCCCCGGGGCCCCCAGGCAGAAAGCACGGGGTGTCCTGGGGCACTGGCCGAGCACGGCAGCATCGGAGCCAGGATGCTGTGTCAGGTGGCGCGCAGGGGGCCCCAGAGGGACACTTGCTGGGGTCTCTACTCAAACGCTGTCCTGGCGGCTACAGCGGGTGAGGTCACCTG
>PVJL010015398.1:0-24471 GCA_004026885.1 Lyroderma lyra | reverse complement strand
TTCCCTCCTTCCCTCCCTCCCTCCTTCCCTCCTTCCCTCCTTCCCTTCTTTGCTCTTCCTCTTTTCTTTCTTCTCTTTACCCCTTTCCCTTTCCTTCTTTTCCTCCTTCCTCCTCCTCTTCCATTTTCTCTTACAATTCCACTTCTTCTTTCTCTCCTCCTCTGTCCTCTTGGCCACCCCCACCCCCACGTGGTAAATTTTTACCAAGTGAACAGGCTTGAGTAACCGACACCCAGATCGACAAATAGAACTTCATCAATATCCCAGTTATCGTCTTCGTACCCCCTCCCAGTTATCAAGCACTCCTTCCAACAAAACAACTCAGCAGTGTTTTGATCTGTAACACGTGAAATAGTTCTACGTGTCTCTAAACTTTATATAAATGGGTTTATATAGTTTATACTGCGTTGTGATTGGCCTGTTTTAACTCGACATTATGTAAAAGTTATCGGTTTTGTTCATTATAAAAGTAGTTTATCCAATCAATAGCTTAATGGTTATTTGGGGGCAAGAAGGGGAGGGGGAGGGAGAAAAGGGAGGGGGCCCGAGGGGAGGGAGGGGGAGCCAAATACAGGGTGATGGGAAGAGAACTCACACGGGTGGGGAGCACATAAGGCAACACACACACGATGCACTGCAGAACGGTACACCTGGAGCCTGTGTAACCAGTGTCACCCCAATAAGGCTAACGATAAAAAAATTTTTTATTAAAAACTAAATAAATAAATAAATAAAAGTAGTTTATTCATTTTTCATTGATGTGTGATAAGAAAAAAGACAAAACAGATTTAGAGAAGCATTCCTTCATGAATTTGGGTTTTAAGAAGGGTTTATAAATAAAAATATACCACAGTTTACTCATTCAGTCAGCTGTTAATGCACATTTGTTAGTTTTTGGGTTTTATTTTTATTTGTGGAAAAAGCTGCTAAAAACTTTCCTGTACATGTTTTTAAATTTTTTTCCATTGAGTATATACCTAGGAGTAAAATCACTGAAACATAAAGTGTAAATAGGTGAAATTTTTGTAAATAATTTCAGAGTTGTCCATAATAGTTATACTAAGAATTCCAATACTCTACAACTTTGCTGAGACTTAATATTATCAGATTATATTTTGTTTTGTTTTAGCACAATTGTAATTGGGCGGAATGCTTTTGCTTCCCTTCTGTCTGACTCTTACTATAAATTCTAGTTTGCATTCCTCCCAGGGCCTTCAGACAAATAGTTCTAATTGACTACAGGAATTCTGCAAAAGCCCGAAAGATGGAAAAACATATGCAAAGCCTTGACTGTTAATCAGAGATTTACAGGAATCTCAGGACAACAATCAGTTCAGTGAGGGATCAAGAAGTGAGGAACCACTGGGAACAAAGAGATTTGGAGATTCCTCTGTCCTTCCTGAATCCACCTCCTGCCCTGCACATTCTCCCTCCCATGACATAAAAGAAGCCTGAATTCTGTGTTTTGTTAAGATGGATTTGAGGCACTGTTGTTGAAACTTGGGTACCTGGTGTTTGTCACAGGAAAAAAATTCAAGGACGCACGAAAAAAGCCAAGGAAGCAGATTTATTAACTCATTTCACGTTTGCCCCGAGAATACTCATTGGCAGTGCTTGCAGCTGCAGCGTTTACCCCCAAAGAATTCACAGATATAAAATCCTAGAAAACGTAGCATTCCTACTCGTGAAAAAAATTATTGAATACTGATTATCATCTACATTTCTGTTACCTTAGGATTAGAGACAAGTTCTGTATAGAAATAACTTCAAGAAGTTTTTATATTTTATTTTCACATTGAAAACCAGTCAGATTTGCTTCCGCCTCAAAGAGTGTTTATATAAAATTAAATGAACATGGCAGGGAGCTGCCCTCCTCTTCTTTTTCTAAACAGGAAATGGGTTAAAGGAGGCTGGTACGCTCTCACGGTGGCAAGAACTGGCAGGCTTGGAGAAGAACAGCTGCCCCCCAAAACGATGAGGCTTGAGAATTTATTATACTTAGAATACAAGCACCAAGTACTTAAGACTGAGGGGTGGCCATTTAGGCATTCCTAAGCAGGTCCTTGCTGACCACTCCTTCCCATGGTGAGGAGGGATTTTTGTCCTTATTTGTCCGGTCAGAACTGTCATGGAGACTGGGTGGGGGGTGGGGTGTGTGTGGAGATTTTCCTACACCACAATGCTAATAATATTATAATCCATCATAATTAGCTAAAGCTCACCTAAAGTAGCAAGATGGCATCCTGGATCCATTCTCAGCCCCGGAAATCTTGTTCTGGCTGGTCTGGTAACTGCACTTCTTCTTAAGGGTGATCTCACCTCCTCCCTCCTTCCCCTTTTCTCACCTCCTCCTTCCCTTCCTCCCCTTCTCCCCACAGCCCTAATTTTTGCCTCAGGTAATAGCACTATTAGGTCTCCCATCTTCACTGCTGGTGCCTTACCCACCAATAAACCCTTCCTTATTCTAAACCATGGCATTTTGAGTTTTGGCCTTTTGATGCATTGGGTACATGGGTTTTTGGACCAGTAACACCAAGGGTAGATGTGCAGTCCTATCTTAGTTTTCATTTGCATTTCCCTAATAACTAATAACCATGAACACCTCTTTATTTATTTATGGGAGGAGTTGAATACCTTCTTTGTGAAGTGCCTATTCAATACTAAAGAAAATAATCTAGAAAGAAAACTGTTTTTCTACTCACAACACTTCTGACACCAAATGTATGGGGTTTCCACACTTTGCCATTCTCTAGGTCTCTGAAGCTATCGACGGAGTGTCCTATAATTTAATTCAGTTCTGACACTAGCTACCTGAAGTTAGTGTCAGCTCCCACAAGTTAAAGGCCCAATTCCACAAGACTGCCCCTGCTTCAGATGCCAAATGCAAGTCCCAGGTTGTTGCCTGTATTGATGACTGAGTGGCTATAAATTGGAGGTTCCCATAAACCCCTCCTCAAGTTCAGTAATTACTTATAACAGCTCACGGAATTCAGGAAAACACTGTACTTATTGTTTACCAGTTCGTTATAAATAATAACAACTCAGCAACAGCCCAACAGAAGAGATAGATAGGGAAGAGTATGTAGGAAGGGGCACATCCATATGTTCACCCACCCGGAAGCACGCTGAACCCCGTCATTTAGGATTTTTATGGAGGTTCCATTACATAGGCAGGATGGATTAAATCACTGGCCATTTGTGAAGTCAATCTCCAATCCCTCTCCCCTCCCTGGAGGTTAGAATTAAGATTGAAAGCTTCAACTAACACCATTGGTTTCTCTGGTAACCACCCCTCCAAAAGTCACCTCATTAGCATAAATTTAGGTAAGGTTAAAAGGGGCTTATGATAAATAACAAAAAATATTCCTTTCTTCCCTAGCACTCAGGAAATTCCAAGGTGTTAGAACCTCTGTGCTGGGAACTAGGAACAAAGACCAAACATATTTTTCTTTACAAAGTCTTGAGACTTTTTCCTATTTTTTAATTAGTTTGCCCATCAGTTCCTATTGATTTAAAGAAATTATTAATACAGTTTATATGTGAATCAATTTACAGAAATGTATCTTGTAAATATCTTCTGCCATCCTGTGGTTTCTGTTTTCACTCTGTACTCTTAATGAAGTACAATACTATCTCAGTATTTTGCCTGTATAGTTAGTTTTTTTTGGGTGGGGATGGGTCCTGTTTGAAAAATCCTTTCTCACCCAGAATTCATGAAGCTATTCTCTTTTGTTAACTTCTAGAAATTATTGTTTTATATCTCAAATTTAGGTCTTCATTCCAATTTGAAATTGTATTTTGGATATGGTACAAGGTATTAGTCAGTATCTATTCACATATAGATGTCCAATTGACACAGTGCTGCTTATTGAAGAGACCATCTTTACCTACTACTGTGTAGTTTCACTTTATCATAAATCAAGGTTTAATATACATGCAGGTCTATTTCTGAACTTCATTTTATTATTCTATGTGTCTATCCTTGCACCAGTACTACAGTGCCTCAATGACTATAGCTTCAAAATAATTTTATTTATTTATTTATTATTGTTAAATTTATTGGGGTGACACTGGTTTGTAAAAATTACACAGGTTCCAGGTATACAATTCTACAGTACATCGTCTATGTGTTGCATTCTGTGCTCACCACCCTTCCATCACCATATAGTTGATGTCCCCTCCCCGCTTACCCTCAGGTAACCCCTAAACTATTGACTGTGTCCATGAGTTAAAATAATTAAGCCACCCATATTGAAATTTTCCTCAATATTGATTTTTCATGGTCTTTGGAATTTCTATATAAACTTTAAAATATTCTTGTCAAACCACCACCTCCCACACACATTTTCTGCAATTTCAATTGAGGTTATGTTGGATCTGTAGCTCAGTTTAAGAGGATCACATAGTGCTGGCTGGACATTCAGTTTTCTGATACCTTTCCTGAGTTTGAGATATAAAGTTGTAGGTATGGATATAAATGCTTATAGAACTATGAGGTTGAAAGCACAGTTGTAATGTTGGCACTTTAATGTAAAGTGCCTTAAGAACGGTATTTTAAAGAAATTTTTCAGGAGTTCCCTGGTGGTGTAGTGGCTTAAGGCTTTGGCACTATCAATGCTGTGGCCTGGGTTCGATTCCCAGCCAGGGAGCTACCCACATAAAACAAAGAACATTCCTGTCCATATGTCATTCAACTGCCATCCTGTCTCCAAATTTCATTATATAAGACAGCTTCAGTAGAAATGAGAAATTGGGGGAGGAGGAGACAAGGTGCCCCCAGGGTCTGTTTCTGGTTACCTGTTGCTTCAAAACTTGATACTGTGGGGGAGGAACAAAAATGTCCTCTACCCTCAAGGTTCTTTTGGCTGGTCTTAATAATCAAATAGACAGAAGACAGATTAGCAAGGGAAAATAACCAAATTTAGTACATATATATGCATGAGAACCACACGAGAATCAGAGACCCCACGTGCACGAGAGATTCAGAGATGGGAAGTGACCATGAATGTGTAGAACATTCTGAGCTAGGGATGAGGAACAGTGCCTTGGAGGTTTCAAAGGGTCATTGCACGCAGGTAAGAACAGGTGCTTAGTGCATAGAGGTTTGTCCTGCTTTATAGATAGATCAAAAGAGGTTAATCTCTAATGAAGTGTTATCATGGGCAAGCCTTCTAAGTCTATTTCTTCTCGGTAGTTAAAAGAGGGGCGAAAATTTCTCTTGATCCTACAGTTAAATTTGCCTTTAGCTCAAAACAATCTTCATCCCACAAAGGCACATCTTGGGGTAATTTCTTCTGAATCCGCACAGAAGCTTAAAATACCAACAATGATGGATCATTTTTTCATAGTTCTGCGAATTGTCTGGGCTCGGTTGAGTTGTCTTGGTTTCATTTGGGGCCACTCTGATAGTTTGTGACAAAGTTACAAATAGATCGTGACAGAGGTTGAAATTTACCTAGGACCAACTGGGACACTGGGACAGCGGGGATTTCCCTCTATCCATACCGGCTCACGGTGCTTCTCTCCGTGTGTCCTCACTAGCAAGGTTATTAGACTTCTTCACTGGCAGTTTCAGGCTTCCAAAATCAAATGTTCATAAATTACCTGACTGCCCAGATATAGTATGGGAGGGGACTCTACAAGGCTATGAAGACGTGGAAGCATAGCTCATTAGAGACCATCTTTGGAGATTAATAGCCACAAGGGGTGTATCAGAATCCCTGAGAAAATGTAGGTGTTACTTGATTTAAAATTTTTTAAATATTATAATAAAATATATGAACAAAGAGTAGGCTATTACTTTTGTAATTACAAAAAAGAAATGAAAGCTTGACTAAACATTTTGTTTAGTGGTAGCCAACAATTTACAACAATTAAGGGGTATATTCACCTAATTTGTCATAGAATCTTGGGAAAGAATGTCACGAGTGTGGCTGTTGTTTTGGTTTGGTTTGGTTTGGGACAGGGAGCAGCATATCAGAAAAAATGATGACAGGTTTAGTTCTTAGCAGTTAGGATATCAAAACAAAACTCTGATATACTGACTTTGTCGGCTTCAATTGAGGTTTACATTCATACTGACTTTCAGCTAAGACACAGTCTTTTATCATGTATTTTTATTAGATTAAAAAAACGGAGTGTGCTCAGCATTAATGCGTATTTGCTTCCAAAAGTTTTCTCCAATACTTTCCCCTTCATCCCCACAAACATGTTCACAGTTTAAATTTTTGCATTACTCCACAAAAGCATGCTTAACTTTTTAATTCAAATTTGACCCTACTTTCTCTTTATGACCATTCAACTTATTCCCTGGACACAGAATTAAAACAATGAAATTCCCATTAGTTTCCACATTCATTAGTGATAACATCTAAAACTTCAGACTTTCTTCTAACTGGGAAATTTTCAATACCAATCCCCAAAGAAACGGCACAGGTCCCTGAGCCCCTCATTAAAGAGCTTGACCCTTGGAAAGATATGAAGAAACATTCCTCCAACGATGATATTTTCACTAGCCCACATGGCGTTCTACTTTCATAAATAAAGCAGCCTAAGTTTAGTTAGTCAGGTCATTTAAAAACAAACTCCTGACACTACAGGCTGTGCTCAACAGTAAAGAGAAATATGATGCAGCCAATATTTTGAATGAAAAATACACACTGATAGTTTCCAACACACCTTAATAAGCCCATGGATGGCTGAGCAAAACATTTGTTTGAAATGGCTGTCTTTTTTGAACAATAAATACTGAGTTAGTTGATTCAGGTTTTAGTCAAAGCTGGGATGTAAATATTATTTATCTTCAAATTGCAAAAGCCTAAGTCACTGGCTGACACTCCGAAAATATTTATCAACATTCGATTGATCAATCAATCAATTAATATATTATATACCTTCTAACCTTCCTCCTTACCCCTCAACTGGCATGCTGGATAGTATGTGTTATCTAGTCTTTAACTATGTCTTGATTTGAATGATATAAAAAATTTGAATTGTGATAGCTAAATGGGTAAGCTTTGAAAAGCCCATGTTTTCTCTTGCTCCTTGCCTGGAGACCGTTAAATGTTAGTGAATCGTGCTCTTGAAGTATAATGAAAAGGTGCTCCATTCTGTACTCATAATTTGGCTCCTACCATGTATTTACGCATTTAAAAAGAGATAATGGTTGAGAATGTTCAAGAGCTAATGGAAGACGTGAATTCCTATAGTGTAGAGGCCCATTGAGTTTAGAAAAAAATAAGTCTAAACAGCAGAAAGACCATAAAACATTAAAGCCAAATAGGAAAAAAAAAACTCATTAAGAGAGAAATTAAAGATTACTTTTGAAAAAATGATAAACTCATCATCAGCATTAAGGACAATGGAATACCATCTTCAAAGTGTTGAACTATCAATTAGGAAGGAGGAGAAAATAAGGATATTTTTAGATACACACTGAGAGATTGACCACACAGATATCCACTGTAAATGCAACTAAAAGATATACATTAATAAAAAGCAATTAAATCCAAAAGGAAAGAGTGAATTATGTGAAGCCATGTAAACAAATTGGTAAAATAAGCAAATTGATTTCAAAAATTAAAATAAGCATTGAAATTTTAAAAATGAATAAAGACAAAATTGGATGGGTGCTTGAAGTAAGGAAAAAATAAAAATACTAGAAAACAATAATATGGAAATAAAAGTTGGTGATTAAAGTTAAACTAATGTAAGAGTCTTCTATTGTTTGAAAGAACCATAGAGATAATAACTTTAGACCTTGTTAAAGCAAATGTGTATGTTAAAATTTTAAGGAAAGCTATGAAAATCATAGGAATATAAGATGCAAATTACAAATTAGTAGAGAATGAGAAAAGGAATTTTAAAAATATATGAATTAACAAATAATGGAATTTTAAGTAAAAAGCATGGTATCTGGAAAACACAAAATAAATAACAGCAATAGTGCCTAATAGATCGGTAATCATAATCTATATAAATAAATTAAACTCAAAAGTTAGACACTCAGATTGGATTTTTTAAAACCCAGTAATATCCTATGTATAAGTGACACTGGGTTTTTAAAAAGAAATATAAATATATACCATTTACAAGAAGAAACATGTTGAAACTGAAAATTTGAAAATAAAAGTATGGAAATAGAATTATTAGGAAGAAACATATTAAAAGAAAAATGATGTAGCCATGTTAGCACTGGAAAATTATAATTTAAAGTAAAAGCATTATTAGAGATGAGAAGAGTCTTAATTTTATGATAAAAGAGAAAATTAACAGGGAGAACTTTATGAAGAAAAATATGAATTATTGTTAAAAGAAATAAAAGTCGAAACAATAGAAAGGAATATAATGTGCCTGGAATGGAAAAGTTAATATTAAAAAGAGGTCAGTTATCCCAAAACAAATCTATAAATTCACTGCATTTTCAAAACCCTTCAAAACTATTTTTCAAAGAACTTGATAAGTTAATCTTACAATTACAATAGAAGAATAAATGGCCAAGATTTGCAAAAAAATTAAAGCAGCAATATCACCCTACCAGTTATCTAAAATATAATAATAATACGTGACAAATAATTAAAATAATGTGATATTATGTAAGGATTGACAAGTAGACTAATAGAACAGAATACATCACTTATAAGAAGTCTCATAATTTATTGGACTTTGATATCTGTGACAAAGTTGGCACTACAACTGGAGAATGAGTACTTAATAAGCAATAATGAGAAAATTGATCACCCCCATGGAAAAAAATAACACAACATACAAAATGCCAATATGCTTAAAAAGTAAAATTTTAAAACATAAAGTAATACTATCTTTTATGACCAAGTGAAAAAACAAAAAGCCACATTTTTTAAGCAAGGCAGAAAATGGCATAAACCTTAGAAGATTGATAAATGTGAGTGTACATCAATATTCAAAGCTTTACGTTTTTTAAGTCCTTGTAAGTTTGGAGAAGATTTTTTTCAATGCATAAAATAGACAACAGAATTGGATCTAAAATACAGGGCCTGGCAGAAGTAACACCAGACATTGTATGTGAATTTCTCCCATGAGGTGAACAACAATTTGATCTAAAATGTCACCTAAAGTGGTCTTGCGTGTGAATTGTTATGTGAGAGAATTACATGCTTATGATTTCATAATAAAAGATTTGGTATAGATTACGAGTTCATGAAAAGAGGGACATTACTTGTGTTGGACCCTATAAATAAAAATTCATACAAGGCAAAAACTTTAAAAGGGGGAGGGAAAAGGAAGGAAGGAAGGAAGGAAGGAAGGAAGGAAGGAAGGAAAGAAGCCTTTTCAATAAGAAGGTGTTAAATAAAAAGACTTTCTCTGAAGACCTCAAAAGATTTATAAATATCTTTCACAAATTGTGTCTAAGAGATAAGCAAAACGCAGACACATGCACATACACACATACACGCATGCACACATCCACACAGGTCAGTAATTTAGAAGCCATAGAATTTAAGAGCTGAAAAGCACATCAAAATTCAACTAATCAAGTTTTCTGGTTTTCACCTCATAAATGTTGAAAGCTGGGAATAGTATTACTCTCTTAAAATAAGAAAAAAGCCAGACAAGTAGGAAATTAACAACTTTTATTGAACCCATCTGAGAACTGATAACTCAACGACTAATCTGCAATCTAAAGAGAGACAGAAAGATGCCTGTAGGTAGGAAACACACCTGGGCATTTGCTTACCTGGGGCAGATGCCTCCAGGTAAGATACAAGCCAGAAAGATGATTCAGGGAAAAATTGTTGACAAATTTCTAGAGGCCAAATGTGGGCTAGTGTGAAATCTCTGGGGAATGCAGACATAAGGGCTTTTCAAAAACTCTTACAGATTTTTTTTCTCCACAAACTTCTCAACCTATTCATGGGTAAGATCAGGGAGAAAAGTTTCCTTCATAGTGCTGGCTCAGAGAAGGAAGCAACAGCCCTTGCTGAAACTCTACCCAGGTCCATCTCCCCTATGTTTCTGGAGGGGAAAGTCTTAATCTGCAAAGGAAAGAGCAACAAAAACTATCCCCTTAGTATAGTGGTTGAAGTCCTTTGCATCTAGAGTAAGAGAACAGGAAAAATAAAAATGTTCTATCTCTTTGGGAGAAGCAAGAATACATGCTAAGACCAGAGTCAGAGCTTGATGAGGAGCAGGGGCACTTAGAAAGACCCCAGATTCCCATTGTCTGCCTTAGACTATACCTCCTACCACCACATAGACAGGGACAGAGCAAAAACAATGGTAAAGTACATTCGAAAGAGCTGCTCAAGACAGGTTCTCTCTGGGGAGAATATATTGAGGAAAAACACTATAGTACACAAGTCTATACACTAAACACAAGTTATCACCAAAAGAATTTGAGGTCCATGGATCACTGAGAAAATCCATAGCAACAACAAACCTCAAACTCAGCTGAACTCCAGATAATATTTATGCAAACCACCACATTTAAGGCCCAGGAGAAGGGAAGATGTATGCATATTCAAGTATAAAATATATTTATCTCAGTGTATGCTGTCTCATACAACGTATCTGGCTTTCATAAATAAATTAAGAGGCACAAAAAAGACAAGAAAAAACACAGGCTGAAGAGAAAAAGCAACCATTAGGATCAGACTCAGACTAAGCTTTCATCTTACAAATTTAGAGAAAAAACCAAATTAAATCCAAAGCAAGCAGAAGGAAGGAAATAATCAAATAACTAATTATGATTTTGAAGGCTTAATGGAAAAGGTAGAGAACAGAAAATAACAGGTAATTTCAGCAGAGGAATGACAACTTTAAGAATCAAATGGAAATACTAGGAATCAAAGGCAAAGTAAGAGAGATGAAGTGTGACTTCATCTTGTGACTTCAGGTTTGTTGGTAGACTCAACACAGCTGAGAAAATAATCTGTAAACTTAAAAATAAGTCAATGAAATTACCCAAATTGAAATAAAATTAAAAAATCATAACAGCATCCAAGAGATGGGGGACATCAGCCTAGCATGCACATCACTGGGATCCCAGCAGAAGAAAAAGTGAAAATGAGGTAGAAGTAATATCTGAAGAAATAATGTATGAGAATTTTCCAAAATTGATAACAGATACACACACACACACACACACACACACACACACACAGATCCAAGAAGCCTAAAGAACAACAAACAAGATAAATGCCTAAAGCAAACACACAAAGACGTATCATATTGATACAATAAAAAATGCAAAAATATTTTTAGATATACATAAGAAAAACCCAAGCCAATATTGCTCATGAACATAGATATGAAAATCCTCAACAAAATATTGGAAAATTGAATCAAAGAATAATATATTATAACTAAGTAGGGTTCATCCCAGGAATGTAAGGCTGGTTCAACATTATAAAAATCAATCAATGCAATCTACCATATTAGTAAACTAAATAAGAAAACCCATACAATCATCATAATATATGCATAAAAATCATTTGACATAATTCAAAATTTATTCTTGATTAAAAACATAAAAACTCTCAGTAAAGTTGGAATTAAAAACAACAACAAAAAACTTCCTTAACCTAATCAGAGGCATCTACAAAAAACTTACCACTAACATCATATTCAATGATGACACATTAAATACTTTCCCCACAAGACAGGGAACAAGGCAAAGATGTCCTCTCTTATCACTCCTATTTAACATTGTGCTGGAAACCTTACCCAGCGTGATAAGTCTAAATAAACAGATAAATGGAATAGAGATTGGAAAGGAAAAAATAAAACTCTCTATTTGCAGATAATGTGATTGACTATCACAGGTGTTCAATCTTTTGGCTTCCCTGGGTGACATTGGAAGAAGAACAATTGTCTTGGGCCACACATAAAATATGCTAACACTAACAGTACCTGATGAGCTTAAAAAAAAAAAGTCACCCGAAAATCTCATGTTTTAAGAAAGTTTATGAATTCATGTTGGGCCACATTCAAAGCCATTCTGGGCCATGTGAGACCTGCAGGTCATGGGTTGGACAAGATTGATACATTGAAAATCCCAAAGAAAGTATTAAAATGCTTCTAAGAGACACCAAGTTTAGCAAGACTCAGGCTACGAAGTCAATGTAAAACCTGGCAATTCTTCTGGGTATCTATTTTTGAAAACCTTAGTCTGCAAAAACTTATGTACCCCAAAGTTCATCACAGCACTGTGCACGGTGGCCAAATCACAGAAACAACTAAAATACCCTCTGATAGATGATTGGATAAAGAAGCTGTGGTACATATATACACAATGGAATATTACTCAGCTATGAAAAAAGATGAAATGCTGCCATTTGTGACAAAATGGATGGACCTTGAGATCACCATGCTAAATGAAATATGCCAGATGGAAAGACCCAAGAACCATATGACTTTGCTCATATGTGGAATATAAAACTGAAAGCAACAAAGAACCCAAAACCCATGGACACGATCAATAGTTTAGCACTTACCTGAGGGTAAGGAGGGAGGGGTGTGGGAGAGGAGGGAGGGGAGTCAAATATATGGTGATGAAAACAGAACTGACTCTGGGTGGTGAGCACATTATGTAACACATAGATGACATACTGTAGAATTATACACCTGGAACCTATGTGATTTTTGCTAACCAATGTCACCCCAACAAATTTAACAACAAAAAATTCAACTGTATTCCTACATTCTACCAATGACAAATTGAAATTTGAAATAAAAAATAGTATTTACAATAAGACTAAAACAACAACATACTTGGGCATAAATTACAGAGAATGTGTGCAGTTTCCATGCAAAGTATAAAACATAATGAAAGAAAGCAAAGAAAAACTAAATAACTAGAGAAATGAAATATGCCCATGAATGTTAGGACTCAATAGTGTTTAGTCTGTAGATCTATAAATTCCATGCATTTCTAATAAAAATCTCGGCAAGCTCCTCTGTAGCTATGGACAAGACAATTCGGAAATCTACATGGAAAGGCAAAGAAACTAAAAGAGATAAAACACAATGCTGGAAAAGAAGGGTAAAGCTATTGCTTAATGAATAATATACCAATGTTACTTTTATAGTTTTGATAAAGTGTCGTGGCTACATGAACTGTTAACAGGAAAAGTATATGGGAACTCTATACCAGCTTCTGTAAATGCACTAACTTTCTGGGGCAATTGCAATTCTTTTTTTTTTTAATTGTTAAATTTATTGGGGTGACATTGCTTAGTAAAAATTACATAGGTTCCAGGTGTACCATTCTACACTACATCATCTCTGTGTTGCATTATGTGTTAGGTAAGCCTAAAATCACATCAAAATAAAAGTTTTTAAAAATTTCAATTCTGTTGCCACTCACCAAATAGGTAAATTTTTGGAAACAAATCGGTAATCCCAAACCTGGTCTTTTGGTTAAACCATAAAACTGTGCTTTTCAGATGGACATTTTGCAGACGGGCTAAGGCAACATCCTATGTCTTGTTGTCTGGTTTTCTCTGCTCTCCACCTTTGCAGCATCCCTGCAATAGCTCTGCTGAGGGCACGGCAATCAAAAAAGGGCAGGACTTGTGGTATTGCTCATGCTTTCCATGTAAACAATTTTTCCCTTATCCTGTTTCCCTTAAAACTTTGACCTAATTTTTTTCACATGCTGAGCTAATTCTCATGACTGTTTAAAGTTAGCTGAAAATATCAAGGTCTGCTAAAGTTCAAAAATGAAGACCCCATTCATTCAAGACCAGCAGGCTCTTGAGTCATCATTTCTTTAAATGCATGACACAAATATGTTCTTTTCTCTCTTTTATGGATAGTTTTACATTAAGACATCATTAGAAAGCAGCATCCGGGCTACCTGTCAAACCACAGTAGCTGAACTCATCTTTTTTCCCTTTGCTAAAAAAGGTGCTTAGTTCACATTATAGATTTTCAATTAGCAATAATAATAAAGAGCAGTGTGCAGTGTTCAGAAGATTTAACTGCTGCTTTCCAAGCAAATCTTAAAGTCCAATGATCAAGTTGTTTCTGATTCTTAACAAAGGCACATATTAATTCACCCCAGAAAGTTAGTGCATTTGCAGTTCATTTTTCAATAATCTTGATTCTCAGGCATTTCTTCCTACATGGGAATATTTGCACCTGCAGAGGCTGCATCCAGGCAGGCCCAGAGAAACGGGAGGTTGGGAAGACAACACAGGCTTCTTTCTCCTTGTTTTTTTCTAGCAGTCATTTTACCCATTGTATTTCTTCCCACAGAGAAGCAACAAGGCTGATGCCTTGGGTAGAAGGATTCAAGGAGTAGAAAAAGATCTAGAAATCTTTATTCATTAACAGAAACCATCAACACAAACATGTCTGAGGGCAGCCACAATGACTGAGAATCAAGTAAGTTATTTTTTGCCAAGGTCAAAAGAGGCATTAAAGCCTCCATGTTCTCCTTAATCTTTTATCTATAGAGCAGGCTTCTTCATTTCAGAAACAGTTCTTTCTAGCTCTGTGCTCTCCATCAAAATCGACTTTGAGGCAAAACTTGCTATCATTTACTCACAATTTTGTATTAATTTACGTCAATGTGTCATCACTTCTAGGAATACCTTTTCTTTTAACTTTAATCTTAATGAATAAGTGATATATGTTTCCAAGATTAAAAGAATTTTAGCTATGGATGGCCACAAAGAGCAGTGGACAGAATCTAGACAGAAGGAAACCTTACTGTGGTCTCAGAAATCTCTTCTGCCCCCAGGCTGGCACAAACGAAAACACTCAAAGGCGTTTTTGTGACTTACTGTAGTTTCAGGTTAAATGATCAGGGCAAGTATTATTTTTCTTTCGTTACTTACCTTGTTATTACTTCAGTCTTGGTTCAATTTGACAAATGGGGATTTTGCCAAAGGGGTAAAGAAGGAATGAGCTGAATCCCACCCAATTCAAGGTCTGCGCTGATGTCCTACCTGGTTTCAATGCGCCGTGCGGTTTGCTGTAGTGGCATGTCTCTCCTTTCTAAAACACCCCTTAGCTTGTGTGGCATCCATCATTTTGCTTGTTGACTTAGTTTCATTTTCTGTTTTTCTGGCCTGCTCAACTGCCTGTAACAGCATTAAATTATTCTTCTGATCTTTCTGTTTCCCTGAGTTCACAAACTGGAATTTATGGAAGTCTTCAAACTTAAAGGTAGATGCCAATATAATGATAAATGTCAAAGGAAAATTGTACACTTTAAGGGGAAAACACCCTTTAGAGAAATGCCATAGTTTCATATTTTTGTTAGAAGGAAATATTTACAACCTACAGAGAAGTCAATGTAAAAATTTAGAAATGGAACAGATCTTAGAGATCATCCAATTCCATCTTATTTTACAGCTGTTGACACTGAGACTTCGAAAGGGTAAGTCACAGTGTTATTCAGGGGCAGAGTTGGAACTTGAACTTGATACTTCCAGTTCCATTCACTGTAGTGTCCATGATATTGTGCTGACTCTTTTAATTACATATTCTTAATGATAAAAGAATACGGAAAAAAGGGAGTAACTACCAAGTCAGAAAAAATTACAGAGTGTTTACACACTTTTAAAAAAGAAATCTGTCTTACTTTAGAATAATTTGTTTAATACTAATATGGCCATCTGATAGTGAAAATCAAGAAGTGGTATGGCATGGAGAGACATTTTATGTCTCCCTCTTGTCCGCACCCATACAGTCCTCAAGGCCAATCCCATAATAATGTACCTTCTTTCATTCATACCACCACTCTTGGAGCTCACAATGTGATAGTTACACCTAGGTCTTCGCAGTAGATGTTTAAACTATTAATCTTCCATTAGAATTTCTCTCACCCTTTCAATCAACGAAGATGAAAAGAACCATAAATTAATCTTCCTGAAATATCACCTTTAGCATAATGTTATCATCAATGGATCTCTGACTTCTACATCTGACTTGGTATTCTACAATGTCAATGCTATGATTCCTTCACTGTTTTCCTGTTTTTCAAATTCTTTTTTTCTGGTCCTTTGTTTAGCCAGCCCAAATAACTTTGCTCTAGGGCAGGGTAACTACATGCATTTTTATACCACACAGCAGCAGTTGTATGGTATAAAAGAATGACTAGGAGCTTTGGGGACTTTTACAAACTACAGGTACCCCCATTTTACTTCTGCTTAAATTATTTTCACTTATATTCACAATTCCCCAGTGAAAAAGGTCAAGCAGTGCCACATCACTCACCGCAGTTTTCATGTTAGCCCTTCTGTCTTGACATTGTCATGAGAATGAATTACCTGCACTTGCCATCCAAGAAGGAACGTGGGCCTGCCGGGCAGGTGACCAGCAATGCTCTTGCGAGTTTTCTAGTTTTGGCCTAGGTTCTCACTGTTTCCTTTTGCAGGAAAAAGTAATCATTATATCTACTTAGTAAAGCAGCATTTTTTTTCTTTCAATAAAGAGAACATCATGAATATCTTTGCAAGCGCTATGTTCAAGCTTTTACCAAGTTGACCCACATCAGAGGAAATGAGGCCACAAAACTTGACATAGTTTCAAAGACCAATTGTTGCCACCCATATTGTGAGGTATTCCTCAATATTCAGCCAATATATCTTATCCTTCCTACATTAATCATGTTTTCTGGGAAAAACTTCAATTGTTATCACAGAACGATCATGCCCTATTTTAATTTTAAATTGAAAATTATCTCCAAAGACCAGTCACTTTGCTATTTTGATGGACCTTTTTCTTCTCCTAGAATTAGCAGGATGTATAATCAAACAGAACAATGTGTACAAAAATAGTTTTTAAATGTATAACTTATATGTATGTGTATATATAAAATGTTTTTACATTTATTAGTAGCACTATACAATTCTGCATTTTTAAATGAGTTTTATGTGCCCCTGGATCCTTCATAAGACATCACAGATATAAAGAGGAAAAAGGCATAGTCCTCACCATCAAGGGTCTTATCCAACAGGAGAGATTGTCGTTTAAATCAGGGGTCCCCAATCCCTGGGCTATGGACCAGTACTGATCTATGGTCTGTTAGGAACTGGGCACACAGCAGGAGGTGAGCAGCAGGCAAGTGAGCGAAGCTTCATCTGTATGTACAGCTGCTGCCCATTGTTCGCATGACTGCCTGAGCTCTGCCACCTGTCAGATCAGTAGTGGCATTAGATTCTCACAGGAGTGTGAACCCTATTGTAAACTGCACATGTGAAGTATCTAGATTGCACAGTCTTTATGAGAATCTAATGCCTGATGATCTGAGGTGGTGCTGCGGTGGTGATGCTAGTGCTGGGGAGCAGCTACAAATGTAGATGAATGTTAGCAAAGAGATTTGACTGCACAGAGACCATAATAAATCAATTGTTTGCAGACTCATATCAAAACCCTGTCAGTGAGTGGCAAGTGACAAGCTGCATCTGGTGGCAGGTTTTATACTGGCAAGTGAGTTGTATAATTATTTCATTATATATTACACTGTAATAATAATAATAACAGAAATTAAGTGCACAATAAAATTAATATGCTTGAATCATCCAGAAACCTTTCCCCCCACTGCAACCCCCTCACCGCCATCCGTGGAAAAATTATCTTCCATGAAACTGGTCCCTGGTGCCAAAAAGGTTGGGGGCCACTGGTTTAAAGAATCTATTATAATTAGATATGGCAAGTGTTATATGACTATATTAATAAATTGTCACATAAATGTTGTCACAGTAATTATCAGCTTCTAACTATATATTTTTCTGAAATTTTAAAAACCCTTCCCTTATAATATGAGAAGAGATGGAAAATAAGCACTCCATAAAATCAGTCTGTGGACAGTGGCTGAAGAATTGGGTTGGGAAGGATTATGAAGTATTCCCAATGCAGCAGAACAAAAAAAAAAAAAAAAAAGGTTTTGGATTAATTACTGGCCTAGGAATAGGAAGAGGGCATTGGCCTAGAAATAAGAGAGTACTTGCGTATCATATATTTGCTACCTCCAGTCTAAAGTGTGCAACTACTTTGTCAAACTTTCTCTACCTATCACAGACTCTAAGACATCACGGTCACTCTCTCCAAAATTCTAATTGTTTAGGCTTCAATAAACCACTCATTTTGGGGATAATTAAGTTGAGAATAGTGGTCTTCTTCATCACTTCCTTAACCTTCTGGGAGATGAAATTGTTAGTAAGGCAAGAATTCATTTAAAACGAAGTGAAGGAAGCTTCTGGCTGATATTTGATCCCATCTCTGCTAAATTTCTCTTTGATTCCATCTCTATTGTATTTATCTTTTTGCCAGTATTGGGACCTGCATGAGAATGTCTTGCCCAGCAAATAAAGGAAATAGGTAATCTAATTTAGAAATTTCAAAGCCCAAAACAGTAAAAAAAAAAAAATCACAGAAGAAAAAAAATCAAGATTTAACTTCATAAATATTTAAAATGCATTTAAATATGTCAAAATTATACACACAAAAAAGGTAAACAACTTGAAGGCTAAGGAAGAATATTTTCTAAAAAATGACAAAGAATAAAGATATTTAATTGGTTTGCACTAATCTGCCAGGTTAGAGCACAAATCAAATATGGCTTCAAATCAAATATGGCTTCAAACTACAGAGCTAAACTAGCACAAGTTCAGTATTATTTTTAGTTGTGCCTTCTTCCCCAAATTATCTGTGAATGAAAGAGGTTCATCCAGTTCAAAGGGCCAGATCTGTCTGCAAGCGACTAAGAAGGAGAAATAATGTAGAATCCCATCAGGCTTCCTTATTAGCACTGGTTTTGGGGACTCTGCTGTGTGGTACCTGCTGACAACAGATGCTACAAATTCTAGTCTGTCCACTGCTATGATTTGTGCTAGAGTGGTTTATTATTTACAAACACTTCTAAAGCAACTAGTATGTGCCAGGCAACCTTCTAAGTATTTTACAAATATTAATTTATTTAATCCTAATAATAACTATGGGTGGTAGGTACTATTACTGCTCCATCTTATATGTGAGAAAACTGAGGCACAGAGAGGTTAAGTAAATTATTCAAAGTTACACAGTTCAAGTGGGAGATCTGAAATTACCTTTAGGCAGTTTGGCTTCAGAGTCTGTGCTCTTAACCATGATGTGGAAAGGACTAACTCACTCCTCAGAAATACCCTTTGTCAAGAAAAAGAAAAGGCATCCAAATTGGAGAAAAAAAGAAGTAAAACTGTTATTATTTGCTGATGACATGATACTATATAGAGAAAACCCAAAAGATTTCATCAAAACCTATGAGAACTGATAAATGGATTCAGTAAAATAGCAGGATATACATTTAATATTCAGAAATTAGTTGCATTTTGATACACTAATAATGAACTTTCAGAAAGAAATACTAAGACAACAATCCCATTTACAATTGCATAAAAAGTATAAAATAAAATACCTAGAAATCAATTTAACCTAGGAGGTAAAAGACCTGTATTTGGAAAACTATGTAAGATATTGAAGAAAGAAATTGAAAAAAATACAAATAAATGCAAACATGTACCAGGCCCATGGATAGGGAGAGTTAGTATTGTTAAAATGTCCATAGTACCCAAAGCAATCCATAACTTCAATGCAATCTCCATGAAAAGACTAATGGCATTTTTCACAGAATTAGAACAAATAATGTTAAAATTTATATGGAACCACAAAAGACCCCAAATAACCACAGCAATCTTAGAAAGAAGAATAAAATGTGGCATCATGCTACCTGACATCTAACTATCCTACAAAGCTATAGTAATCAAAACAGCATGGTAGTGGTACAGACACATAGATCGACGGAACAGAATAAAAAGCCCAGAAATAAACCCACACCTATCTGGTCATTTAATCTATGACAAAGGAAGCAAGAATATAGAGTGGGGTAAAGACAATCTATTCAATAAATGGTGTTGGGAAAACTGGACAGACATATGAAAAAATGAAACTGGACCACCTTCTCAGACCATATGTAAGAATAAATTCAAAATGGATTAAAGACTTAAATGTAAGACCTGAAACAATAAAACTCATGGAAGAAAATATAAGCAGTAAACTCTCTAACATTGCTCTTAGTGATATTTTTTCTGATACATCTCCTCAGGCAAGGGAAACAAAAGAAAAAATTAAACAAGTGGCACTACATTGAACTAAAAAGTTTTTGCACAGCAAAGGAAAGCATCAACAAAACTAAAAAATAGCCTACTGAATGGAGAAGATATTCATCAATGACATATCTGATAAGGGCTTAATATGCAAAATTTATTTAAAAACTTATACAACTCAACACCTAAAAACAATCTAATTTAAAAATGGACAGAAGACCTGAATAGACATTTCTTCAAAGTAGACATACAAATGGTCAATAGACATATGAAAAGATGTTGAACATGACTAATCATCAGAAAAATGCAAATTAAAACCACAAGGAGATATCATCTCATAATATGGCTATCATCAATAAGTCAACAAACAAGTGTTGGTGAGGATATGGAGAAAAGGGATCCCTCATACAGGATCGAAAATTGGTGCCGCCACTACAAAAAACAGTTTTGAAATTCTTCACAAAATTGAAAATAGAACTACATTATGACCCATCAATTCCACTTCTGAGTATTTATATGAAGAAATCCAAAACACTAATTTGAAAAGACATATGCACCTTTGTGTTCATGGCTGCATTATTTACAATATGGGATATGGAAGCAATCCTAGTGCCCATGAATACAATCAGGTAAAGAAGATGTGGTAAGTATATACAATGGAGTATTTCTTGACCCTAAAAAGAATGAAATCTTAGCATTTGCAACAACATGGATGGACCTAGAGGATATTATGCTAAGTGAAGTAAGTTAGACTGAGAGAGACAAGTATCATATGACTTCCCTTATATGTGGAATCTAAAGAACAAAACAAACAAAACTGAAACAAACTCATAGATACAGAGAACAAACTGATGATAACTATAGGTGAGGGGCTTGGGGAGCTGAATGAAAAAGCTGAAAGGTTTCAGAAGTATGACTTGGTAGTTACAAAATAGTCTTGTAGATGTAAAGTACAGCATACAGAACATAGGAATAACGTTGCAACAACTGTGTGTAGTGTCGGGGTGTACTATACCAATTGAGGAGATCACTGAACAAATTATATAAATGTCTAACCACTAGGCTGTACATGTGAAACCAACATAAAATAATATTGAATGTCAAATGTAACTGAAAAAGAATAATTTAAAAAGTAAAAGAAATACACCCTTTGTCAAAGAAGCACCATGTTGGGACTCCCACAGCTAGTACTCTTTTGTCTGTGTGTAGAGTCCCATGCACTTGCTCTTGGTTTTATTTGCCAGCTTTACTGAGTAGGCATTAAGAGGCCATCCAGGAATATACAACTGATAGAAACGGATGCTTGATACTCTATGGGACCAAAGAGCTCATTCCTTGGAAAAATAAAGATAAAAAAGGACAAAGCACTGGTCATCCTGAAGGAGGGAAAAGAATACATAACCAATATATTTGTCACAGAATGCATGATGTCCCCTCAAAATTCATATGTTGAAGCCCTACACCCCGCAATGTAACTACTTGGAGACAGGGACTTTAAAGATGTAATTAAGGTAACTGAAGTCATTAAGAGTGGGGCTCTAATCCAATCGGACTGAACTAGAAGAGGAAGAGACACCATGGATGCACAGGCACAGAAAAAGGGCCGTGTGAGGACACAGCAAGAAGACGGCCACGTACAAGCCAAGGACAGAGGCCTCAGGAGAAACCAACCAGATCCAGGCTGGAGGAAGCCTTGATCTTAGACTTCCAGCCTCCAGAACCGTGAGAAATAAATTTCAGTTGTTTATGCCACCCAGTCTTTGGTATGGCAGCTCTAGCAGACTAATACAATATTAATGAGAAAATATTATTAACTGTCAATACAGAATATATCAAGAAAATAATAAGAAAATATAGATAACCTGATGCTAATAAATTTTAAAATTTCAATAAAAGCACAATTTTCTGGGAGTATGAAAAGTTGTGTAAATCATCTCAACATTAATACAGTATCCATTCCAGAAAATCAGCAAAGCATTCATCCCTGATACAATGTCTTAATAAAGAATAAATTAAAATGCACTTTCTTAACATGAAAATAATCTGTCTGGAACCAACAGCCAATATTGGGCTCATTAGCATAATGGCAGCCCAGAGGACAGCTCACAAGCTTGCTACCCAAGGACCAGGTATGACCTACAAACAAATGTTTTAGGCTCGTTCCTTGTTTTGTTTTTGATTTGCCCTAGTTGCCAGCATTTAAAAATTCTGTTTTCCATAAACATCCATATTTTTAGCTTCTGATAAATTAGGGACACATGGCAATAATCAACTATAGCTAAATAGTGACTACTCCATGCAGACCATGTAGGCAGCCCCCAGTGCGCTCCAGTTTGCAGCACACGCTACTGTTTCCTCTGCAAGAGAACAGGCAGCAATGACTGAACTTCAGGCCTCTTGCCTGGTTGTTTTCTTACCTTGTCCTGTATCAATGGCTTGTTTGCTGCCAGGCTTTTGTAAGCATTTGAGTTCACATCACTTCTTTAAAGGGAGTGCCATCAAAGTCAGGAATTAGAATGACAACAAGGACCATTGTCAACTTTATCCTGAAAGTTTTAAGCAAGACATAAAAACAAAATCAAAGGCATTCATATTTGAAAAGAGAAGACACATTTGCAACTGTTCAGAAATGAGATAATCATATATCTCACTATCCCAATTCAAGCACTTTAAAAAATAATAATGTTCAGCAAGACAGTATATTCCCAAATAAATATACATATAGCAATAGCTTTCTTATTTACTACTAATAATCAGAGAACACCAGGCATTTTAAAAATCATATTCATAATGATAAAACACTTGTTGAGTAATGATTCAATGAAAAATGCTTTCTACTTGTATGAATAAAACAATTAATTTTAAAAGTTCTAGCATATGTAATAATTTAGTACATGATAATAATGGCATTTTGAGCCAGGGGGGAAAACGTTGGATTATTCTATAAATCATGATAGGAAAATGAGTTAGGTTTAGTGACAGAAAAAAAGTTCTGGTACAACTCATTCACACAGAAAACAAACACTGTAACAATCAAAGAAAAAAACCCAAGTTAATGTCACATTAATTTTCAAAAAAGAGCCTCTGCTCTGGGTGGTGACCACACAATGCAACACACAGGTGATGCACTGTAGAATTGTACACCTGGAACTTACGTAATTTTTGCTAACCAGTGTCACCACAATAAATTCAACAATTAAAAAAAAACTTCTGAATAATATGAAAACAAGAAAATAATAAACAAAAAGTTTGAGAGCTACAGAAACTTAAAATTTAAATCTCCTATAATTAAAAAGGTAACAAAACAGCAAGGTGAAAGACAAACTGAAAACAAAATTTACATCATATTATAGCAAAAGGGTGCATATTTTTATTATAACAAGAGTATTTACAAAGTAATAATAAAAGATAAACACATCAATGAAAATGAAAAGCAAAAGCATGAGAATATCTTCTAATAAAATGAAAAGAAATGGTAAGCAATATATTTTTATATATTTAACCTCACTGAAGCACAAAATAAGCAGTTATGCCACAATTTTTGTTAAATCAAAATTATGGGTTTGTTTTATTTATTTATTTATTTATTTATTTTTAATTCATTTTTATTGTTAGACTTATTGGGGTGACATCTGTTAGCAAGGATTACATAGGTTTCAGGCATACAGTTCTACAGTGCATTGTCAACTTGATGTATAATAAGGTCACCACCCAGTGTGAGTTCTCTTTCCATCCCCTTATATTTAGCTTCCCTCCCTCCTCTCCCACCCCCTCCCCTTTCTCCCCTCCCTAACCCACTCGTCCCCAAATAAACATTAAACTATTGATTGTGTCCATGGGTTATTTGTTTCTTCATTTCTTTTTTCTTCGCTTTCAGTTTTATATTCCACATATGAGTGAGATCATGCAGTTCTTTGTTTTTTCTGTCTGGCTTATTTCACTTAGCATGATGATCTCCAGGTCCATCCATTTTGTCGCAAATGGCAATATTTCATCTTTTCTTACAGCTGAGTAATATTCCATTGTGTATATGTACCACAGCTTCTTTATCCAGTCGTCTGTCACAGGGCACTCGGGTTGTTTCCATGTTTTGGCCACTGCGAACAGCGCTGCAATGAACATTGGGGTACATAAGTCTTTGCGGACAAAGTTTTCCAAGTTCTTTGGGTAGATCCCCAGAAGGGGGATTGCTGGGTCAAATGGTAGCTCCATTCCCAATTTTCTGAGGAGCCTCCACACTGCCTTCCACAGTGGTTGTACCAGTTTGCACTCCCACCAGCAGTGTGCGAGAGTTCCTTTTTCTCCACATCCTCTCCAGCACTTGTTATTCCTTGTCTTGTTGATAATAGCCATTCTCACAGGTGTGAGGTGGTATCTCATTGTGGTTTTGATTTGC
>PVJL010015397.1:0-24498 GCA_004026885.1 Lyroderma lyra | reverse complement strand
CTGTGGTAAAATTGCTGTCCAAACATCAAAATTCCATCAGGAACCAGTTGCCCAAGACTCTATCCAGATGGGTCCCTGTCAAAATATGTAGCTGGAATTTGGGGATAAAATGACTCATATTTTTCTAAAGTTTTGACTGTTTTTTGAAATGACTAAATGATTTGCTAAAAATGTTATATCATACTTAAACACATGATATTCTTGTCATTTTATGTTCATTTGTATTATGATAACCTAATCACACAAATGGAAGACAATACTCTTCTAAAATAATTGTAACTATGAATTAAAGCTGTATGATGTATTATGTGGTTACCAACCTATGTACAGTAAACTACTGGATTTGATATGATTATTGGTATTTAAATAGATGGTAATTTGTATTATGATTTCTTTTAAATAGTATTGAAAATAAGGTTTTAATATTATGTATCATTTTAAATATGTGGTCATGGAAAATCCCACTTTTTCTTTAAACATCACTTGATGCTGGGTTAAACGTACAATAAAACTGTAGCAGTTTCACTGAAGCTCAAGATTTCACTGTAATTCAAAAATTATTAAAGTTTTGAGTTTGTTAGTATAATATAATGTGATACTATTTACAAAGAAAAACCAATAATTGGCATACTTTATACACCCCTTACTCTTTCACTATTGCCTAAAAGTGCAATTGATGTCGTGATCTGCCTTCACTTCAGAATTTCCAGAAGTGTTATTGAGACTCTCATTCATATTGTATATATCTTCTGTGAGGAACTAAATTTCAAAATCATCTGAAGCTATTTCTAATAAGTTATTTCTAATTTGTTCATATAATTAATTACTATACATATAAGATTTTGTGGCAAAACTATTAGTTACTATTGTAATGATGGCGTACATTGTCAGTATCTTAAAACATACCTTAATAATAACAAGGAATCACACAGAAGTATTTTATATACCAATCACTGCAAACAGCTTTATTGATCATTTTCTTTATTGATATAAAATAAACTACCTGGATGATCAGAAGCATATAGTTATTTTCAATGTAACAAATATTTATTTCTGTTTAACTGCCAACAAATCTCTGATTTTATAATTTAGAAGAGCTCAGTTTTACAGAAGATATTTTCTTAAGGTTGTGTGCAAATCAAAGATTATTTTTACTTTGACTAGATACCCATGCATTACATCTTGTGTTCCACAAAGTATGTAACAAAACTTAAATATGTAAAACACATTGAAGATAGAGTAAGATGTTCTTAAGCAAACTCCCCATTCCCCTTCACTTCTATGTTTAACATATGTTTCCTTCATGCCAGATGCACTGGAAATTATCACTCTTTGTCCCAAGGGTCTTTTTTATATTTTAATGTGGTACTCAAGCTCTGATAAAGCAACTGCTATAAGTGTGCCTGTATGCATACACTTATCTAGGAATTGGAAAGACATATTAATGCAAAAGAAAGCCTTATGTTCAAGTTTTATAGAGCCTTTCATTTAGTTCAGTATGACTTGTCAGTTCCTGGATGCCTATTTTACTTGTTAATCATAAAAGCATGTGTTAGCTCATCTTGCATTTGACTGTTTTGTAGTTAATTTGTATTCTTAGACATATTGCAGCTATGGAGCACAAAAACTTTCATTCTCTTTAGTGATAATAGCAATTTTTTGATATGGTCAAACTAAATTTCCATTCCCCACTAAACATAAACAGGGAGATTATGATATTATATATGACATCATTAAGCAGTATAACTACCTCAAATTTGGTATTTTCTGACGATTAATGAATACACTATACTTCCCAAAGTTGGAGTGTGCACTGAATTTTCAACAAAAGTGCATTTTACAGACATATTTGTGTTTACTTGAGCTATGAAAGCATGAGTATTGTGCCCCTTTTTGGCATATTATAAAGGACTCAAAGATGGAAGGACAGGAGTACACACCCAGTTACCATCCTGATTTATAACATTGACTATAGAATCTTTTTTTCTGGGGAGAAAGTTGAAGAAAACCAAAAATAAGTAGAAATAACAAAACTTACTCCAGATTACTAAAGCTGTTGATATGACTGAGAAATTGAGGGCTATGGAAATAGAAATTGGAGAATCAGTTATTACCAATAGGGAAATGTCAAAAGGGGTTTTGTTGTTAGTTTAGCCTAAGATGTGAACCTTGAATTGGATATTCTTTTTTGGACTTTGTTATCTTGTTTATTCTCAAAGCAGCAGAACTATGGTGGTTAATTTATAAATTATAAGGCAAGGCTACTTATTACTTTTTGACTATGGATGTAATGAGTAACTTTTTCTGTGTTGATTCAAATGCGTGAGCTTGTTTGGGGGATCAAATTTGATAAAATGTGCAAAACATTCAGAATAGTGTCATAAAACTAGGAATCACTATATAATTGATTCTTGTAGTTGATATTCACAGCTTTGGGGGATTATCTCCTCTATTTTCTAATAGATAAAATGCACCTACTCATTAGCTATTTTAAAAAAAGCACGAAGCCTTGGGGAAAACTATTGATTGACTTTTGAAGTATTTTGGAATCCATGCTATCATTTTGATAAGTGGCAGATAAGAAATAACATGTTAGCCATCTTTTTATAATAGATAATCATAAACTCAAAAATGTCTGCAGTTATTTGGTTATTAATTTGTTTTATAAATTTCAGTTTTGAGTCATCAGCAAAATACAACTTTACTACTACTCTTACTACTAATCATAATAACAAAATCAGAGGTTCTTTATCATTTTAGTGTAAAATTCCGATAAAAGTCATGTCGTTTTTCATTTTTTTTTTTTTGTTTTTTTTTTTTGTTTGTTTTTAGGAAAAAGACCTCATAATATAAACTATACAACCAAATGCTTGAAGTCCTATTTTATTTTTTTTAATTTTAGAAGTTATGTAAACTCATTGAATTATATCTTTGTTCCTCTGGCTAAGAATCTCTGAATAAGAGACTATCTCATGAGATATTTGGATACATTATATAAAATTTTGTTTTAGCCAAGTTCAAGTTTAACTCCTTGACCAAAATAATACCTAATTATAATTTCATCATAAAAATGCTCAAAAATATAGCTTGTTATTTTTTAAAATGTAAGATCACTGATTAGGAAGTTATTTTCTGGGTATAATGTCAACTTTTTAAATGTAAAACA
Organism: Lyroderma lyra; assembly: GCA_004026885.1. Classification (NCBI taxonomy): domain Eukaryota; kingdom Metazoa; phylum Chordata; class Mammalia; order Chiroptera; family Megadermatidae; genus Lyroderma; species Lyroderma lyra. The sequence continues at coordinate 21,332 of PVJL010015397.1, read as the reverse complement.
TACAGACCTACAGGAGACACTGCTTGGCTTTGAAGAATATGAAAAAATTTAAGAGCAAGAAATAGCCCTCACACATTGATGCATCAGATAGACAAGCCAGGACTCATGTATCCCTAAATCTAACAGTTGACAACATTCCCTGACACATCCCTGGCTCCAGAGTGCTTCCTTAGAGACGCCCATGTTTCCCTAGTGACTTGGCACATTTGTAAAAGGACAAGAGGCTGGACTAGAAAGCTGGGACAAGGAAGTGTTATTTTCTTCTGTTTCCATAATGTAGCCAGTAAATTCAGATCACTTTCATAGAGTGGCAGGATTAACTGGATCTACAAAAAAAAAAAAACAAACAAAAAAATATACTTGACTCCTTTTTGGGAAAAAAAAAAAGGAAATTAGTATCTGAGTTAATTAAGAGTGGATAAACTGCAAATTTTTTTCTAAAATACAGTTAATGCTAATGCTTTTTAATCTCCAGTTATTTCCCAAGTCAAAATCACCTTTCTTCAAATTAGAGACAATAAATGTGAGTTTGTGCCAATAAATCTTGCCATAGTGCTGCATACTAATTTAGGCCATATACACAGCAAACTGACACAACAATGTAATCAATTACTAGAGACTTTGCAGAAATATTGAAATTCCATGATCCATTTCCAGTGAGTAAAAAGGGTTCTCACAGTACTGCCTATGTTCTATTTCCAGTGAGCCAAAAGGGTTTTATCATAATTGAAGTCTTCAAACAGACAGCAGAACACTTGGCACATAACTTGTCTGATTATAATGGGCTGTATTCAGAAGTAAAATAAAAATAATTCTGAAATTTGATGCTGATTAAGGGAGTATAACAGAACGAGCTTACTAGTATCTTCTTACTCAGTGGAATTCTATTTTTCAAACATGTAATAATCTATCTCTTTCCTGTATGATTTAGTAAACTTACTAGCAGACAGTAGGAGCATAATAATTTATAAAAGAGTTTAAGAAAATAACTTATCAAATATTTATTACTTATTATTGTCCATACTGGCAATTATAGATTTTTGTCATAAACAATAAGATACAAAGACATGACTGGAATCCAACATTTTTTTCATCAAGCATTATTTGTCATGTCAGGTAAATTACCACTTTTAAAAATGAATTTCAAATGAATCATAATTATTTCCAACTAAACTTGGAGATTGTATTATGCTGATAGATATTTCTCTTCCATTGATGTCATTAACTTAATTAAGGCGAGGGGTGCCTGGCATATAGAGTTTAGGCTCACATTTGAGGTCAATACTTCCTTCTTTGGTTCCCTGAGTGAGGATCGAACCCAGGCAGTGGTGGTGAGTGTGCCAAAGTCTAGCCACTTACACCACCAGGGAACTTCATAGGTCAATATTTCTTTAAAAAGCCTAATACTGGTTACTGCCACCTTTTTGTTTGCATTGTGATTTTAGTGCAATTTCAAAAATGGTTTCACACTTTTAAAAGGAAGAGAACCATTTCTGAACATGGAAGTTGTATTTTCAATACGTAAAAGAGAGAAGAGAGGAACGAATCTGTTGAAGCAAGAATCCCACCCTCTTTGCTTTACCTCCAACCCCTCCAAGTTCTTAAGGGAATGAAAACTAACATGGAAAATTATCTTCACTTTTTACTGTAACCTAAACTGACAGAAATATGATTTTTTTCCATTCACTTGCCTAAAATGTAAGAGCCTTTGACTGTTCTGGCAGAATAGTTAATAAGCTGCCATCCACTTTATCTTCCCTAAATGGTGTCTCCTGGTGTTTTATCTATGATATGTCCCTCAAAGTTGCCTCAGCAGCCTGATTCTGAAGTGCACAGTGGAACTCACATTGAAATGCATTTTCTACACCAAGCAAACAGATTCTATTCATTACACAAAGGAAAACCCTGACTGTGGCTAGGCTGGAAGGAAATCAAGCAATTCTGTTTTCACTCATTTGCATATGACATTACCATAAGTTTTATCCTTTCCAAATAATATGCAGATGGGAAATTAGGCAACATGCTGCTGGTAATTACTGTTAGTACTGTGGTGGTGGCAGAGAAAACAGTTAAAGGATTCATTTTTCTTCCAAGAAAATCATACATTTCAAATCCATCTGAATTACAGCCAGAGGATTACTTCTTATCTGGCTGTAACAAATGCTCTTTCCATCAGTCTGGGATGTAAAAAGAAACCACCTCATTGTACTAAAAAGTACCATGCACTCCAAGGTCAGCTACAGTTGCCCCGCTTTGAAATTGGCCCTGCAGCTTGTGTTTTTATAAAGAATAGGTGAGCTGCAGACTGGGCTGTGGTTCCTACTTTTGAACTTTCTGCATGAGCAGTTTCTAAATGAGTCAGAGGGCTTTAAGGGTCAGGTCTTTATGGCCCTTCTGGATGCACACCTTTATTGGATTTGCAAAATGGACAAGAAGGGACTGTGTTGTCTAGGATGGGGAAGGACTCTTACAGGAAATGGCAGAGGCATTCTTATAATTTATGACATCTCTATCTCCCCAAAGAAAGTTCTTCTGTGTCATTCATATTAACAGTGATGAGTGAAGAAAGAACTGAAAGAAGTTAAATCGCCTGAGTCTTTAGCTCACATTTCTGCCACAGGTCCAGGTGATAGGACTGTTCCAGACAGGACTAGAGTCACAAAATGACAAGTTCATTATTCTGCCAGCCTACCACACCTAAAAAAGCTGTAAGAATTATGCTAAAATACTATAAGCGTATGTGTGTGTGTGTGTGTGTGTGTGTGTGTGTGTATATACATACTCCTATACCAACATTCATTTCTAGTTTCAAATCACCTCTGTTCACTTAAATTGTATACACTGTCCAGTATTATGAAGGTGAGGAGTCTTAGAATTTCAAAAGGAAATTCTAAGGGAACAATCAGATAAGAAAAACACAGAGTGGTGAAAGGAAAAAATAAGAAGGATCAATGAAACCACATTTCATAATATTAGTTAGGGAATTAAGAATAAGAATAAAAAGGTGCTAATTGTCAAACAGAGAAGCCGATATAGAAAGAGTTTAATTTCTATTTTATGTGCTAAAATGTAAAGCTAGGGTAATTTTTCCTGATTAAGTTATATAATGAAATTTTAAACTATGGCACCTCCAACTAGATGATTACTTCTAGAAGAACAAAACTATTTTATCCCACTTATGAAAAAGTTGTAGGGATGTAGGAAACTTAAATGGTTTTTTTTCCTTTGAATATAAAAATGGCTTGAGTGCATATTTGACTTGGCAGACAAGATCAATAATCTTGATTTTAGCTTTATTTTTGGGAAAACAAAAAAAAAATCAGTGTGTTTACCAGTCAATACAAGCAATCTTCTGCAATTTTTAGAGCTATTACAAGACTTTTCAGGCTGAAAATATTTTAGCACTTTAAAAGCTCATTTTAAACATAGTCATAGCAATAGTTGCTTCTTATTAATTGTTTTTTGGAACCAGGGATTGTATATAACTTCCATGAATTTTCAAGCTCAGTTAAAGATGACATTGAGTATAGCTAAGGAAACATATAAAAGCTGCCACTCCAATAGTCTCCTTAAAGGAGATACTTAGGCTCACTTGCCCACTTGCTGGTGATTCATCTGTAACACATACATGTAAACACACAGGTCGAGAAATAGAATGTCACCACCACACTGAAGTACCTCTCCTGCCTCCTTCCAGTCACTAATACCACCTCCTCCCCCAATACTATCTCAATTTCCAGGAGTATAGATTAGTTCTGTTTTGAGTTTTATATAAATGGAATCATTATTAAATATTATTTTTTTGTATTTGACTTCTGTTGTGGTACATTCTATGGGTAGGATTCATCTATATTGTATTTAGCAACAGTTTAATTTTATTACTGGAAGCTATTCTTTTTTATAGTTCTTTTATACAATTCTGTTGATGGATACTGGGTTATTTTCAATCAAGGTTAGTACAAACACTGCTGCTATGGATTTTCTTATACACAGCTGTCGTAATCAAATGTATACATTTCTCTTAAATCTGTATCTGGGTCATGGTGATTAAGTATATTCAGCCTTAGTAGACATTGCCAGTCTTTCAACACAGAGGTAAAATTTGGACTTTTATCAGCGGTATAGGAGAGTTCCAGTTATTCCATATCCTTGTCAACACTTGGAATCTTCATTCTTTTAGCCATTTTGATGTTATGCAGTGAAATGTGCTTCTTCTTTAGGTTTTGTTTTTATTTTTATTTATTTATTTATTTTTGCTTTTTGGTAAGTGGGTAGCTCCCCGGCTGGGAATCGAACCCAGGCCGCAGCACTGACAGCGCCAGCGCCGAAGCCTTAAGCCACTACACCATCAGGGAACTCCCTTTGATTTTTTCTTTTTCCCAGGAAATAGACCACTTTTACTGCTTGCAGGGATGGATGACTATCGTAGGCAGGATAGGAGGGGCTGTAGACTAGTCCCTGGCAATAAACATGCCTTCAGCAAATGTGGACCATGTTATCAAAGAAAGGCATCTTCAGGCAGCATGGGCAGAGCTGTTTCATCCAGAGGGTCTCCTTGTGCTTTAGAGAAGGTGAAGTCCATGTGGTAGTTGAGCAGGTAGCTGCAAGAGATCAAGTGAGGTCAAAGAAGTGCAGGAGGTCACTGCAGGGAGTAAGTGAGGTTGTGCAAGATGCAGCCATGATAAGACAGCCCCAACATGCCCGGTGTGCCTCTGAGAGCTGAATGCCTCCTGAACTGCTAGAAGTGGGGTGTATAGGCCAGTCCACTGACCTCCAATGGCAGTATAATTGTTGTTTTAATTTAAATTTGCATAATAACTAATGAGGGTGAACATATTTTCCTTGTATTTATTGACCATTAGGATACCCTCTTTTTTGAAGTGATAATTCAAGATGAATTATTCTGTTGGACATTTTTTAAAAGATTTGTCAGTTTTTAAATATATTATTTCAGAGTTCGCTTTGGTTATATGCATTGCAAATATTTTTCTCCACCTCATTTCTTGCCTTTTCATTCTCCTAATTATATTTTTGGTGTATTGGAAGAATTAATATTGTTAAAGTGTTAGTATTACCCAAAGCAATAAACAGACTCAGTGTAATATCCATCAAAATAGCAAATGTCATTTTCACAGAATTAGAGCAAAGAATCCTGAAGTTTGTATGGAACAACAAAAGACCCAGAATACCCAAAGTAATCTTGGCAAAGAACAAAACTGGAAGCATCACGTAGACTCAGAATGGAATATTCCTGTCATTAAAAGAATAAAATCTTGCCATTTCTGACAACAGGGGTGGACTTAGAGGGTATTATACTAAGTGAAATAAATCAAAGACAAGTACTGTATGATTTTACCTACTTGTGAAATTTAAAAAACAAAAAACAAAACAAAAACAGACTCACCATACAAGAAACGAACTGGTGGTTAGTAGAGAAGGGAGCATAGGTGAAATAGGTGAAAGTAATTAAAAGGTACAAACTTCTGATTATAAAATAAGTAAGTCATGGGTGTAATGTACAGCATGGGGAATATGGTCAATAATATTATAATAACTGCATGATAACACATGGTCAATAGACTTATTGTGAGAATCATGTTATAATATACATAAACATTGAATCATTGTGATGTATACCTAAAACAAAAAGGATAGCGTATATCAATTATACATTAATACAAAATAAAAATAAAAATATGATTATAATGATATATGTATTGGGCAAGGTCTAGTCTGTCAGGTGTGCTATGTCTAGTCTAGATTAACACTGATTTAAATTTCCCCTACATGAGCACATACATAGTCTATATTTGTAATGACTTGTCATGTTTACAAAATAAATGAAGTAAACAGAGTACACTCATACATGTACACTCTCCATGTCTTCTTTATCCATTCATTTATTGATGAACACTTACGTTGCTTCCACATCTTGGCTATTGTAAATAATGCTGAGATGAACATACAAGTGCATATATGTCTTCAAAGTAATATTGATTTTTTGTTTTTGTTTTTTGATGAATACTCAGAAGTGGAATTGTTGGATCATATGTTAATTCTGTTTTTAAATTTGAAGGAAACTCTATGGTTTAACATAGCGGTTGAACCATTTTACATTTCCATCAACAGTATATGAGGGTTCCCTTTGATCTACTTCCTTGCCAATATTTATCTTCTGTCTCCATTCTGGAGGTGTAAGGTGATATCTCATTGAGGCTTGATTTGCCTTACCCTGATGATTAGTGATCTTGAACTTTTCATGTTTTTGGCATTTGAAATGTCTTTTTATTTTATAATCATCTATATGGTTTTGAGTTTTATATAATCATATATTATCTTTATAATTAAAAATGAAACATTGATTTCTATGAATTTCAAAAAACTAAATTCTTCTACACTAAATTTGGTTAGTTGCTCTGCTGTTTGTATAACTGCATTGTATAATAATTACAATATTTTGTTTAAAAATGTGAACTTGCTCACAATTTCTGATGAAGTAGAGTTTGTACAATGGAGAAGTAGTGAGTTAAGCATCAAAAAATAAGGATTCTGTTTCTAAATCTGTTTTGTTTAAATCCACACTTTCATTTATAACTGCCATGTTGATTATTTCACTTATGCTCTCTGATGCTGGTTCTTTTTCTGTTATGTTGTTAAAGACAATATTCAGGGAAATTATCTATAGGATTAAATAAAAGGAAGCATGGAAAAGAATTCTGTTTTATTTTTATAGCTATTTTCTATTGAGCTCAACTCTTTAGGTTATTGTATCTAGAAACAAAAACAGTGTTAAATTTACATCAATAATTCCATGAAGTTTTTGGTTTTCCCTCTATCTTCTAGTAAGACCTAAATCTGTCTTCAAACTTGTTCTCACTTATAAGTGTTTTCTGTCCTCTATGGACAAGTTTTCTCAAACTCTGACCTCCATGGGTTCTACAGATCAGCAAACCCAACCTTAATCCCAAAGCCAAGGAAAACCCCTTCCTGTTTTCTATCAGCTCCATTCTGCTGCCATACTACACCAGTATTGCCAAATAGTTTACCAATAATCCTGTATGCTTCCAGCCATTACTGATAGCATTGTTGACAGAGATTCTGCTGCCATCAGGTCCTCTGCTATTACCAATATTGGTGTCTGGTGAAAATAATTTTTTTCTCATAAACTTTCAAATGACTTTTGGGTGACAAAATAATTATTTTGTTTTATTATTTTTTGTTGCTTAAATTATATATATATTTTTCTTGACATACACTTGACATGCACATCTGAAACTAATATGTTATAATGCCTCAACATATATGTATATATATATATCTGACACAGTACAAAATTAACATCATTATCATACATAGTTACACATTTTTTCCTTCTGATGTGAACTTTTAACTTTTAAAATTTACTCTCTCAGAAACTTTCAATTATACAATATAGTATTTCTATTAATAACTATATCCACTATGCTATATATTTCATGTCCAGGACTTATTATTTTAGAACTGAAAGCTTTTTTGTTTGTTTGTTTTCTTTTTCTCTTTTAGATTCCACATATAAGTGAGATCAAAGGTATTTGTTTTTTTCTGCTTGCTGACTTATTTCACCTGCCATAATGTTCTCAAAGTATGTCCATGTTGTCACAAATGGCAACATTTTTTTCTTTTTATGACTGAGTAATATTCTATTATGTGTATATACCAGATTTTCTTTCTTCATTCATTCATCAACAAATATATGCATATTTTGGCTAATGTAAATAATATTGCAATGATCATAAGAGTGCAGATATTATTTCAAATTAGTGTTTTAGATTTCCATTGGGATAAATACCCAGAAAATCAATTATATAATTAGTTATTCCATTTTTAATTTTTTGAGGAATCTCCATACTCCTTTCCATAGCGGCTACACCAGCTTATACTCCTACCAACAGTACACAAGGTTGTCTTTACTCCACACCCTCACAAACATTTATTTTATCTTTTTAGTAATAGCCATTCTAACTGGTTTAAGGTGATATTTCATTGTGGTTTTGATTTTTGTTTCATTAAATATTAGTGATGTTGAGCACTTTTTCCTATATCTGTTGGCCATCTGTAAGTCTTCTTTGAAAAATTTCTATTCAGATCACTTGCCTATTTTTTAATTAGACATTTTTTTACTATTGAGTTGTATGAGTTTAAATATTTTGGATATAAACTTCTTTTCAGATATATAAGATGCAAGTATTTTCTTTTCCATGTAGTAGTTTGCATTTCCATTTTATAATAGCAGTCTTTACTGTGCAAAAACTTTTAAGTTTGATAAAGTCCTTCTTATATGTGCTTGTGTTGTCAAATTAGATGAAGTACTGCCAAGATTCTTAATTATTGCTTTGGCTATGTGGGGTCTTCCTTGGTTCCAATCAAATTTTAAGATTATGTTTATATTTCTATAAAAAATGACATTGGAATTTAATGGGGACTGCATTGAATATGCAAATTATTTTGGATAGTGTGGTCATTTTACAATATTAATTATTCCCATTCATGAGCTTGAAATATCTTTCCATTTATTTGTATCTTATGCAATTTATTTTATTTTTGCTTTGTTCTTTTCAGAGTATAGGCTTTTACTTCCTTCATTAGGTTTAATCCTAGGTATATTATTCTTTTCGATGCAATTGTAAAGGAGATGGTTTTTATAATTTATCTTTCTTAGAGTTTATTAGTACATAAATATGCAAATGATTTTTGTGTGTTTATTTTGTATCCTGCAACTTCAATGAATTTATGTATTAGTTCTAACAGTTTGTTTTGTTCTGTTTTGTTTTGTGGCATCTTTAGTGCTTTCTATACATAATATTATGTCATCTGCAAATAATGACAGTTTTCTTTTTTTTTTCCATTTTGGTAGCCTTTATTTCTTTTTCTTGCCTAATAGCTCTGCCTAAGACTTCTGCTATTATGCTGAATAAATGTTGTGACAATGGGCATCCTTGTCTTATTACTGATCTTAGTGGAAAAGCTTTCACCTTTTCACCATGGGTATAAAGTTAGTTGTGGTCTTATCATATATTGATAGCCTTTATTAAGTTGAAGTACATTCCCTCTCTACCCCTGTATAACAGCAAAAGTTGAGAGTTATATCATAAAGGAATGTTGACTTTTTCAACATTTATCTATTGAGAAGATCATATGATTTTTATCCTTTATTTTGTTAATGTGGTATATTACTTGATTGATTGTGAATGTGTAACCATACTTGTATTGCTAGAGTAAATCACACTTGATCATGGTGTATGATCCTTATAATGTATTGTTGAATTAGTCTTGCTAATGTTTTGTTGAGGATTTTCGCGTCTATGTTTATCAGGAATATTGGCCAGTAATTTTTCTGTGTGTGTGTGTGTGCGTGCACCCACGCATGGCATTCTTGTCTAATTTGTGTATCAGGGTTATGCTACACTCATAAGATGACTTTGGGAGTTTTCTCTCCTCTTCTATATTTTGGAAGAGATTGAGAAGGTATTGATTCTCTTTATAATTTTCAAAAGAATTCACCAGTGATGCCATCTGGTCCTGGGCTTTTGTTTGTTGTCAAGAAAAAAATAGTTATTTTATATAAATTTTTTCCAAAGCCCTGAGACATAAGTTACTGGAGTTTATCTGGGCAAATCTATTAGGTCTTTATGCTTCTATCATAGTGAGTTTTCTTTTTTAAAAATACCTTCATTAATAATGTTTTTCTGTTTTCTTGAATCATGACATATCCTGATAGGCTTTGTAGACTTCCCACAAGAGAGCTCTTAGAAGACGACTATAAACATATATAGAATCTTAGTGGCAAATAGATTATGATAAAAGAGGGAGTCACACATTTTCACTGTTTATACCATATGCAAACACATGCAATTGCATCATACTTATATTTATACATAAAATATTATTTTGACTTTCTAAAGAACAAAAGAGAAAAATGAGCTATGTGGGACTATATTAAAACACATCCTCAGATACCTAACAGGTTTTGTACCACCACAGATTCTTGTTTTTTTCATAACAATAGCTGTCCTGTCTACCTCTTATGAAGTTCTTTCAAAGTTCAAATAAAATAACAAATGTAAATGTCATTGTTTACCATGGGAGAAAACAAAAATATTAAAAAAAACTTATAGCACCAAAACTTTATCTCCACAGTTCATACTGACAGAATACACTGGGATATGCAAAGCAATGTTCACTTAGAATAGCTTTACACCTCTATTTAAAACATATTACATCATGACAAAAGGATGAAGCCTGAGCATTAAGTCTTTAACCAAGAAAGTAAGTATCAAGGGCAAATATGTGGCCTGTTGTCTATTTTTTCATTGATTGAGTGACATGAATTCATTCATGTATTCAACACAAGATAGCTTTGGAACACAATATGTTAAGACATTATTTTAGACACTTGGTAATTAACCTCTCTCAACTTTATATTCCTCAATATAGTGAGGGAAAAGAAGTTGGTCTGGCCCAGGAGTGTGCTATCTACAAAGTTCTAAATTCTCTGATAAAAAATAAGTAATTGGGAGAACATACATTTAAACACAGCCAACTCTAGATTAAGCTTACATTTAGAAGGCATTAAAAATAAGCATATAATTTTAATGGTATTCTGAAGATAATATTTTTTACTGAGAACTATATTTTAGAAGTTTACATGGTTTCTTACAATATATGGAAATTAATGCATCTAACATCCCCAACTCCTGAAAAAACAGTTTTCATAATATAACTGGAGACAATCATAGAACATTTGACTGCCTAAAATTCCTGGGGAGAATATAAAATGATTCTTTGTTTTTCATAGTTATTCAATCTGTAAACCATTTACCACACCACTATGGATGCGGCACACAGACTATTACATTTGGCAGCTATTTTATTATCATCTTTGATTTTTTTAGGCACTTAGTTGAAATTGTTTGTAATTTATGGCAGTTTGTACAGATCTACACTTTCAGAGTTGTGTCATCATTTTGGTTAAATTCTATTAGCTATGCCTCCTCCTTAGTAGTGGTTATCTTTGAAGACTTAAAATTGCACTTTGGATTTGCAAGATATATGGTCTTCAAAATTATCATGTAAATGACTAAAGATATCCTATTCTGAGGTACAACAGGGTAATATTGCACCACATGGACTATTTCAAAGGATGGTTGATATCATTCTTGCAGTACATTGTCCACAGAAGAAATATGCAGGTTTTATATCAGTGCTTTCTCTCAAATGTTTTACCCTAGAATTTAACTGGATCCACGTGTTTAGTAAGATCTGTAAGAAGAAATAGATTCACACTATTTATGCCTATAAGGAATAGAACCCTTTCTGAAATTAATTTATTAAGAAAGAATCACCCACAAGCTACCAATTTAAGAGAATCAGGGTAAGAAGAATGATTGAATAGAAAATTAAGTGTTCTGTTTGCCAAAGCTAAACAGCATTGTTTTGTGATAAGAACACCTTGGATTTGCATGAGAATGTATTATTTTCAAAATATTTTGTAAATGCTGTCTCATGTGATTCCTAACGCAGAGTTTTGTATGTAATTATAGCATGCTCAACAATAGCATGTACAAATAATAAAACAAGAACAATTAATGCACTTTCTTTGTGCCAGTTTCTGTTCTCTGTGAATTAGATACTATTTATATATCTATTTTAGAGCTAAAGAAAATGCAGGAAAGAAAGATTAAATAATTTGTCCTAGGAAACAATGTTAACAAAGGGTGAAGCCAGGCATTCTGCTGAAGTAACATTAATGACAGCCTATTTTAGAGTTACTTAGCTCTTTTAACAAACACATAAGTGTGTGTCTTTGAGTAAGTCTTTTTAAGATAAAAAAGAAAAATGCACTTAACAGACTTTGAGCTACTGATTAGAGTAAGAATAAATGAATATTTTGGCTTAATGTTTTCATCGTTAGTAATGACACATGGGATAGAGATTTAAGACTATGCCTTTCTATAGGGTAGTATACTAGGAAGTAGCTGAGTTGACAGGGACCATAATTTCCCTTATATCTACCTCTATTTGTTACTCATTCTCACAAATAAAATGTGACTAAAGGTTATTTAGAAGAAATTGGGCTTTTTCTATACACCACCTCTTTTCTCATCTGCCTACTTAAAGGTGATGACCAGCACAATCTTGGAAACCTTTTGAGGATAGAGGGAGATGTCAAAGAACCTGGAATATTCATTGTAAATTTTCATGAGTGGTCTGTCATTTTTTAGAATTATGACTTTGGGCATTCTTTATTTACCATTTTCCTTAACCTAACTTTTACAAATGCCTATTCAGTGAGTTATAATTTTAAGACCCAAAACAAATAAACTCACAAACTCAAATTGTAATAATTATATAAATTTTATACATATGTATGTGTGGCAGTGTGGGTGCAAGTGGTTTGCAGTTTATTACCTTTCTGGGCTTTTGAGTCTGTTTCTCCTTTTCGCAAAGCTCAGCCATGCAATTAAAGTGATATTATAGAAAAAAAAAATCAGCAGTTCCTTAAAGTTACGTCTAAAAAATAAAAATAAAAATTATAACTTTAAACTATTAGAAAAATTTTAAAAATCCATCAAATAGGTGACAAAACAAGTATAAATCATAAAAAACCAAAAAATTAGATGTTAGAAGAATGTTTTCAAAAATAATAGAAACATCATTTAATAGTCTCAGAAAATTAGCAATAGGATAAATTAAATATCCAGAGAAACTTTCCCAATTAAGAATATATTAAAATATTTGAAGAAGTATTAACTATGGAGTATTTTTAATAAATAATAATAATGACAAAGTTTTAACTTTTCTTGAAGTCCCACATTAAAAGGCAGTAAGATTATAAAAAACAAACAAAAAAATGTAAACAACATTTAGAATCAAACTAGGTGACAAGTTATCTCCATGAATTCCAGGATACCAGTAGGTTGAATTAAAAAAACACAAAAATAACAAAAACTACAACACCTGCATGGCATCCATATGTGTTAAACAGAAAGCAAAGATAAGTTATAAAGCGGCTGACACACATGAGAGCAGTAGAAATGGCTGTGGGCCAGTCAGAGAACAATAGCTGATATGGGAGGATGTCTGCCCAATAAAATAGCCAGTACATAGACTCCACAGTAAGCACTGAAGGGCTAGATGATTCTACCCTTTAAGAACTTCCTAAATTACCTAGTCAGAGTTTCCTACCAGGACAGAGGTTTTTACACTGAGGACAAACAGCTAGGTGGAATAAAAATTAAGCAAGATATATCCAGAGAGGAAAGAAAGAAAATGTACATATACAAGTAGGGTAGAGTTAAGAGCACCAGGCCATCTCAAAAAGAATGCAATTACTATTTACACTCTCAGAAAATAACAGAAAATGGAACACTAAGTTAGAAAAGTCTCTGAACCATGTCCCATTTAAAAACTTCAGAAAAACTATTTTGCACAAATTATTTTGCAAAATCTTAAGCAACATATAATTATTAAGATCAAATTCCACACATAATAATAGGTAGAACAAAGTAAGTTACAGTAATGAGTTATAAACCTTTTGAGTATAAGACATGAAAAATCAGCATAAGTGAGGTAGGTAACTACGAGGCATCTTTAAGGAGCTGCCCCTGGTGCTCTGCAGAAAGAGTTGAGCTTTCCTCTTCTAATCTCATAACACCACCTAGATTTCTCATATGATTATTTTATATGATAGTCATTTATCATTTTATGTCTTTATATGTCTAGGAAATAATTATTTAAGAAAAAGATTCATATCTTCTTTAGCTCCACATCCTTTGTCTAGTTTGTGTATCACAAAGAATTAAAAATCATTTAAAAAGGACAAATATGAATTCTATTAACACTTTAAATATTTTGAAATTTAATCAACTTAATTTTATATGTTCCTAAAAATGCATGTAAATCTCCAGATATGACTAATAGTAATATACCAATTGTTTTGAACTAAGAACTAGAAATTATTTACATCATTGTGTAAATTCAGTAAAATAATATAAAAAAACAAAGTGACAAAAAGAAGCTTCCCTCAAGAAATTAACCTGAATAATTTATTAAACATGAAAAGATATATGAGTCATTTGCAGAAGTAAATTTAGAAAGCTGAACACAAAAGAAAGGGGCACAAGAAATAATAAGCAAGAAGTTTTATTGCTTAAAGACACCTTTAATTGAAGAAGGGGACAAGCTAGAGATACTTATGGCACCAGGAAGAGATTTTGAACTTGCTTATTTCAGCCATGTGCCTTCTGGGAAGAGGAGCGTTCCTGTACTCCTGGGATCCCACTCATGATAGTTAGGCAATACCAAAAGGAAAGAGGCAAGGTAGAAAAGAGTAGGGTTTGGAGGACTGACCCTGGGTTAAATAAATCAATATAACGCTTATGGAATATACCAACTTTATTATTTGTCCCCAGAGAACTTGGATTCTCAGTGTTAAAGAAAGGAGATATGAATGTAATGTAGAAGAAGGTATATAAAAAGTCTTTGCTATTTACAAGTTAGGAGAAAGAGTAGTAAAGTCATCAGTCTAGAGGGAGTGACAAGCAAAGTGTGGGAGATGGAGGATATGGTCATGCCTTGGAGGCAGAGAGGTACTTCAAGAAAAAGAAGTGAAAGCATTCAAATGCTCAAGCTAAGGTCAAGTAAGTGGAGAACTGAAAAGTGACTATTGGATTTAGTAAGAAAGAATTGGTTGATCATCTTGTAAAAAATCAATTTTAGTGAATTAGTAAGGCAGAGACCTAATGAGAGATAGTTCAAGAGAAAAGTGAGAGAAAAAATAAAGACATGTACCTCCAGCTCTTGCTGTGAAAGAATGTGAGATAAAAGGTATCTTTGTTTTCGTTTGTTTTTAAGAAAGAATGAGAGAGAAAAAATTTCAATAAGAAATATAAATTTAATTTTTTAAGTATGATTTTTATATTTGTTTTAAAATGTGAATAATCAATTACCTTGAAGACAATGTGGAGAAACCTTGATATTGATATCAATTTATTGGCTCAGAGTATGATAATTATAGGTCAATTTATATATGAATTGTTTTAGTAATTATAAAAATAACTTTCTATCAAAATTTTATTCATTTTTTTCTCTATCAAAATTTTAATAGGAGAGTGGCTATTAATATAAAAGTTACAATTGTGTATTATTTGATTTTTTTACCCCCCCAACCAAATGCTTAGTTTTTGTGGCTTAGTTTGTATAAAAAAAACACATTGAGAGTTATAATGATTTCCCTGAAACAAAAAAGGGATTTAAAAATTTCTTAAGGATATTTTTTCTCTAATTCACTGAATTATGCATGTTTTTCTTCAGCTATATAGGATAAAACTACATAATAAAGTGTGTTGACACGTATGAGTTCACCCCAAGTCATGAACCATTTCCTGTTCCTTATGAATATTATGTGCCAAATAACTATTCTACTCACCCCAAAACTATATATACAGAAAAGATCTGTTCCACTAACAACACAAGAAAAGTAATAATCAATTATAGCATCATTCTTATTGTGCCAAAGGTTTATTACTACCACCTACAACTAGAAATAATGTAATTACATACACATTTAAATAATTTCAGTCCTGATTATTTAAATGCATTACAGTATTCAAGTGCTTGTGCTTTCTGGATCATTCACATTTCATTAAAGCATTTAAGTCTTGCCAAAGCCTTCAACTCTTAGGAAATCCCATCAAGTATTATAAACTGGATGAAAACAATAAGCTTTTAGTGCTTGTATATACTTAAAACTACATTTTCTGCTGGGTTCTGAACTATTTAATCATCACTATTGAAAGACTATGCATCTACCTAAAACATTCTGCCTATAGCTTAAATGAAAAGTTGAATTAACTAGCCTTTCTAATGTCATCTTCTAGGAGTGCAAATAATTATTTCAGCAAAAAGTTGGCATTAATAAAAAGATACCAGTATATCAAAACTGTGCTGATGTGAAGACTAACACAGCTTTTTTATTACATATTTAAATCCAAATATCAAGTGCCAATGTCCCAAGATGATACCTTCTTGCTATCATTTCTCTATGGATAAGAAACAGGAGGAGGGGTTCCCTGGTGGTGTAGTGGCTAGGCTTTGGCGCTCTCAACGCCACGGCCTGGGTTCGATTCCTAGCCAGGGAATTACGCCCCGCCCCGCCAAAAAAAAGATACAGGAGGAAAGACAGTTAAGTATACATCATCATCTCCTTGTATTGACTGACTTCTACCACTCTCCAAGTGATAAAATAGAGACAGGGAGAAGGAAAAACAAACAAAAAACCAGAACAACTACCAGGACAACCCAAACCACGGAAACTACTCGTCTAGCCTATCTACTGCTTAGAGACACATTCAGAACAAGAAAGGTACAAGTTGTACCTTTGTAGTAGGAGAGCTCACTGAGAGAATCCTGGAATCATTCAGTTTCTTTCCAGGATATATGTATTAATATTTACAGGGTGACTACAGGCAGCAGTATTGTATGTTAACTATATTTTAATTTAAAGAAAGGAGGTAGCTTTGTGACTGAGTTAGAATAGATAGAGTTGAATCAAAATATTACAGTTGCAGTTAACAGGAAAACTTTATCCTGTGGACTAGGATATCCAATAAACAAACAAATGTTGGTCAAATATATGGTGATGGAAGAAGAACTGACTCAGGGTGGTGAGCACACTATGCAACACATAGATGATGTATTATAGAAGTGTACACTTGAAACCTATATAATTTTACTAACCAGTTTCACCCCAAATAAACTTACTAATAAAAATTAAATAAAATAAAAATATAAAAAAGAAACATTTTAATTATTTAATTTTTTAAAGTTTTATATAATCCTAAACCTATAGGAAGTTTTCAAGTACAGCACAAAAGAACTTTAGTATATTCTGTACCATATTCTCTAATTTTTAGCATTTTGCAATATTTGTTTGTTTTAGCTATCTACAACTGTTTTAACTACTTGAAAGCAGTAGAAGTCTTATTTCTTACTCTTAAATACTTTGTCACCTATTTCCAAGAAACAAGAACATTCTCTTTTATAAATAAAGTAAAATTACCAAAATCAGTTAAGTAATTTGATACACAAACTTACCTACTTTTAGAGTCCATTTTAAAATTTCATTTATTATCTAAATAATGTCTATTTGGATCCTTTCCTCAGTATGGATTGAATAAATGATCATGCCTTGCATTTAGTAAAAAATATCTCTGTATTCTCCTTTATTTTTAATTTTTATTAAATTAATTATGACAGTGATTAAATAAATTATATAGGTTTCAAGTGTACAGTCCTATAATACATCATATATATATATATATATATATATATATATATATATATATATATATATACATATATATATATATATATATATATATATATATATATGCTCAACTTCACTAGCAATTAGGGAAATGCAATTCAAAACCATAATAAGATACCACCTCACATCTGTTAGAATGGCTACTATCCATAAGACATGTAACAGCAAGTGTAGAGGTTGTAGATAAAAAGGAAAAATACACTGCTGGTGGGAATGTAAATTGTTATAGACACTATAGGAGACAGTATGGAGGTTAAAAAATTAAAAATAGAATTACCATATGACTCAGCAATCCCTCTTCTGTGTATCTATACTATAAATCTGAAAATATTTATCCATAAGTATACTGGGGGTTCCAAAAAATGTATACATATTTTAAGTGATGTTTTACATATATATATATATATATATATATATATATATATATATATATATATATATATAATCTGTTGGCCATTTATCCATCTTTTTGGGAGAAGTGTCTATTTAGGTCCTCTACCCATATTTTTTAAATTGAATTGTTTCCCTTTTTGTTGGATTATATGAGTTTTTATATATTTTGGATATTAGCCCCTTATTGAAAGTGTTTGCTAATATCTTCCCCCATTTTGTTGATGGCCTCTTTGTTTTGTTGATGTGCTTCCACACCTCTTTTGCTGTTCAGAAGCTTTTTAGTTTGATATAATCTCATTCATTTATTTTAGCTTTTACTTTCCTTGCCTTTGAAGTTCTTAGGACCATCTCTGAACCCAAGGTTTATAAGTTTAGTACCTTTACTTTCTTCTATTCAATTTATTGCTCCAGGTCATATGTGTAGGTCTTTATTCATTTTGAGTTAATTTGGATATGTGGTAGCAGATAGCAGCCTACTTTCTTTCACTCTTTTGCTTGTGGCTTTCCAAATTTGCCAGCAGCATTTATTGAAGGGGCTTTCTTTTCTATATTGAATATTTTTTACCTCTTTGTTAATCATTATCTGCCCATATGTATATGGTTTTATTTCTGGGTTCTCAATTTTATTGCATTGGTCTATGTATTTATTTTTCTGTCAACACTATGCTGTTTTGGTTATTATCTCTTTGTAGTATAAATTGAAGTCAGGGAGTATGATTCCTCCAGCCCTGTTTTTTTTTTATCCTTAAAGTTGCTTTGACTATTCATTCTTTTGTGATTTCATACAAATCTGATAAATTTTTGTGTCTATTTCTTTAAAAATGCCATTAAAATTTTAATGAGGATTACCCAAATCAGCATATAGCTTTGGGTAATATGGCCATTTAAACCATGTTGATTATTTGAATCCATTAACATAAAATATTTTTCCATTTCTTTGTGTCTTCTTTGATTTTTTAAAATAATGTCTTAATAGTCTTCACTGTATAGGTTCTTCACATCTTAAGTTAATTCCTAGATGTTTTGTTTGTTTGTTTGTTTTTGTTGCAATTGCAAAAAATAGTTCTTGTTTTTCATTTCTTTTTCTGAAATTTCATTGTTAGTATATAGGAATGCAATGATACCAAGAAAAAGCAAACAAAAACTCCTATATAAACAACCTAACTAGCAAAAGAAGAACAAAAAACCCAGTCAGCAGAAGGAAGAAATTAATAAAAACTAGATCAAAATGAAATGAAATAGAGAATAAAAAGACAATAGAAAAAAATTAATGCAACAAAGAGCTGATTTCTTAACAGATTAATAAAATTGACAAACCCTTGACTAGATTCACTAAGGAAAAAAGAGACAAGACACAACTAAACAAAATCAGAATGAAAGAGGAAAAATTTTGATGGACATTACAGAAATACAAAGGATCATATGAGAATGCTATGAAAAACTATATGCCACCAAGTTCAATAACCTAGAAGAATGTACAATTTCTTAGAAATATGTAAACCTTCTAGACTGCATCACAAAGGATTAGAAAATCTAAATAGACTGGTCAACAGTAAGGAAATTGAAAAAAGTCATTCAAAACCTCCCCAAATGGAAAACAACAAAGGAACAAGATAAACAAAGAAACAAAATCTCATAGACACCAACAACAGTTTAGTGGGTATCAGAGGGTAACAGGAAAGGAAGGATGGTAGAAGAGGGAGGGGTAGTCAAGTATGTGGTGGTATAAGGAGAATTGGTTCTGGATGGTGAGCACACAATGCAATATATAGATAATGTATTATAGAATTGCACATATGAAACTAACCAATGCCATCCAATAAATTTAATTAAAAATAATTTTTCAAAAATCTAAAAATAAAATTTCTGGACCAGATGACTTCTCTAGTGAATTGTACCTAACGTTCAAAGATAATTTAGTACCTGTCCTATTCAAACTCTTCCCAAAAAATGAAGAAAATGTAATACTTTCTGATTTATTTTATGAGACCAACATTTCTATGATATCAAAACCTGGTAAAGATAATACAGAGAAAGAAATCTACAGACCAATATCTCTGATAACTGCAAAAATTTTATACAAAATACAATATTGAATACAATAATACATTAAAAAGATTATTCATCACAATCAGATAGAGTTCATTTCATGAACACAAGAATGGAATGGTTCAACATAGGCAAATTGATCAATGTGATATACACAAAATAAAGGATAAAAGTTATATGATTTTATCATTAGATGCAGAAAAAGCATTTGAGAAGATTCATTTATTTATGATTAAAACATTTAATAAAATGGATATACAAAGAAAGTACTTCAACATAATAAAGGCCATATATGACAAACTCTCAGCTAATATTATACTTAATGGTAAAAAACTGAGATTTTTCTTTAAGATCAGGAAGAAAACAGGTATAGCCCCTGTCGCCCACTGTTATTCAACATAGTACTGGAAGTCCTAGCCAGAGCAAATGGGCAAGAGAAAAAAATAAACGCATCCAAATTGGGAATGAAAAAGTTAAATTGTCATTTATTGCAAATGACATGATTTATATAAAAATCTCTAAAGACTACATATCCCTCCCCCCAAAAAAAACTTTTAGAAATAATAAACAAATACAGTGAAGTTTCAGGATATAAAATCTTCATTTTTCTTTAATCTAGAATAGTTTCTCAGTTTTCCTTCATCTCTTAATGATTGTGAAAGAGCATATTACATTTGTAAAATGTTCCTCAGTTTAGGTTTACTATTTCTTTTTTTTTTTTAACTTTAGAAAGTTATCTTTATTTGAATCCGAAATGCATTCTTCATTTCCATGGCACCTGTAAATTAAACTATCTTCTGATGAAGATAAGAGTTCTGGAATCAGAAATGACCTCTGCAGATGATGTGACATTGTCCGTGCATGTTTTGTAATACCAAGCACATATAAGAGGCTATCTTTAAACACTAATAATTTTGCTTTCTCAAAACAAGACTTTTTTTAAATTCATTTTTATTGTTAGACTTATTGGGGTGACATCTGTTAGCAAGGATTACATAGGTTTCAGGCATACAATTCTACAGTGCATTGTCAGCTTGTTGTATAATAAGTTCACCACCCAGTGTGACTTCTCTTTCCATCACCTTATATTTAGCTTCCCCCCTCCTCTCCCACCCCCTCCCCTTTCTCCCCTCCTCTCCCCACTCATCCCCAAATAAACATTAAACTATTGATTGTGTCCATGGGTTATTTGTTTGTTCAGTTTTTTTTCCTTTGTTGCTTTCAGTTTTATATTCCACATATGAGTGAAGTCATATAGTTCTTTGTTTTTTTCTGTCTGGCTTATTTCACTTAGCATGATGATCTCCCGGTCCATCCATTTTGTCACAAATGGCAATATTTCATCTTTTCTTACAGCTGAGTAATATTCCATTGTGTATATGTACCACAGCTTCTTTATCCAGTCATCTGTCACAGGGCACTTTGGTTGTTTCCATGTTTTGGCCACTGTGAACAGCGCTGCAATGAACATTGGGGTACATAAGTCTTTGTGGACAAAGGTTTTCAGGTTTTTTGGGTAGATCCC